>JBBIGC010070726.1:0-10722 GCA_037576955.1 Lepidarchus adonis
ATATTGCCCACCTCATTCATACTCACACCCACAGTACATTTCAATAATGTAGTATATCATTGCTCAATACTTGGAAGGGTGGGGAGGGTGGGGAGAATGGGAGTGTTTCCAACTTGTCAAACAAGTGGGGTTATTGCCTTCTCCATGTGAGGGATACATATTACCACCGATCAGATTAATATTTCTCAGTTATTGCTTTGCATTGGGATAAGCATCGTGCCGTCATGCTCTTTCATTAAAAAAGAGGGAACGAATATGCCCTTTTGTCATGGAAATGTGAACGTAGTGTGTCTAGGTAAACAGCTGGACTTAAGGACCATGATATGTCTTTGAGGGCACATTGAGGCCCACCTGTACAAACGGAACTGCCAAAGCCTCTTTAGACTGAAATAGTTATTTTACTGTTAAGAATGGTCTCTTATCACCCTCTGGTGTCATCCAGAGAAGGATGGGTTCCCATTCTGAGCCTTGGTTCATCCCACAGTTTAGGGAATTTTTTCTCGCTCTGTAAAGCTGCTTATGTGACAATGTCAGTTGCTCTATACAAATAAATTTGTTTAAATTTGACAAAACATAAATTTTGTTCCTTGGAGGAACATTTTTTTTAAAGATTTTGGCCTTCTGGGGCTGAGAAATGTGGAAACAATGTATAATTTCTTCAAACCCAGAATGATATGTTGTCTGTATTGTGATATTCGCATTGCCGTATTGCTACAGCAGCTCATATACTAAACTTTTTCATCAGCAGCGCTCGTAGAGCAGTGTAGTGGGGACGGTACCTTGCTCGAGTTTTCCTCACCGGTGCCCGGGCTGGGACTTGAACCTGCGACCCTCTGATCCTAAACAATTACATCATGAGCATTTTGCTACTACTTTAGGTTATAAGCGTAATCCTTATTTTGGGCTGCGCAATGTGGGTAGATTTATTAGCATTGTAATTATTGCTAATATCTTTCCATGTTTAATCTAATTAATATGGCTTGAAGGATGTAAGCATTGCTAAAGCTTTAATATTTATACCTGTACCTGTACCACCTGTACAGTCCATATACAAAAACAGCCTGTTTTCAATTCAAACTTTTTGTGATGTCACACATTGACAATCGCAAGGGATAATGTATTGTGACCAATATGGGAAAATAATTCCCAACCAGGCGAAGAAGACCCCAACTCGAAGAGGTGGCTTATTATACTGATTTACTTTTTCAAAGTATTTATATGAATCAATTTTATTGCAGTTTCATGGCATGCGCTAAGGAAAAATCGTTTTGTGATTTGCTCTAAGAAGAAAAAGTTCTTCAGATTGTTTTGGTCAACGCTCTTCACCGAAACTGGTCTTTAAATCGGGCCTGCACCAAGCACTCCAACGTCCCATATTTGTAGAAAATATTAACATTTATATTGAAATCGTCGTCCATGTTTGGTTACTGCACTAATGGTGGAGTGATATGAAACCGCGAATCTGAAGCACAAAAACTGTTACCATGGCAGCCGGTGTAGTCAAAAAATAACGGCACACGTCCGGGACACCTTCCCGTTCTGGAGCCGCGTAATAAATTATTCTAATTAATTTACATTATCAACGCACACACATCCTTATTGTTACAGCAGCTTTATTTAAATAGGATGTTAGCCCCGCCTCCTTAAATGGAAGTTATAAGATGTGCTGTGATTGGTTAGAGGCTCATTTGCATATTGCAGCCTTCTGCGATATTAGTATTGCAGAGACAGATACTGCGCTGATTAACAGGCGGTATATTTTGTACGCCGTACGCTGGTTTTCTGTGAGGAATCTCACTGTGAATGCTTGATAGAGAACCACATTCACATTATAAATGAGTTTCTATGGCAAAAATAAAGTACAAGGAAAATGTAGGATGTGGGCACAATTACGTTATTCGGAATAATATCGGAACATTATCGGTATCGGCCCGTTCTTCGTGTTCATACGCTGTTGAGCTGAACAGCTGCAATGTTCTAAATGTTAAGAAAACGAACAAAAAGAAAAAGTTAGGAGGTCAACGTGTGTGTGTGTGTCCAGGGTAACCTTTTGTGATATCTGGGTCAGGTGCCACACGACACACACTTTTTTTCTCTCTCTTTTTTTCTCTCTGTCTCTTTCTCTCTCTCTCTCTCTCACTCCCTCCTTCTCTGGCTGGTTACATTTCCTGATGGCTGGTGGGGGAAGGGTGGGAGTGTAGTGTGTGTGTGTGTGTGTGTGTGTGTGTGCACTCATTTTTTCTACTTCCCTCCCCCCTCTGTTCTGCACCACTGCCAGATTGGCGCAACCAGTACAGTCCTAGCTCCACCATTGCACACATGACACTTCTCCACCTACCTCTCCCCTGGGTACACACACACACACACACACACACTCACACATATATTACAGCATGTCCTGTCCTGAAGCTGCATATAGTAATACTGCATTCCTGCACCCATCAACCCATAATCAGACGTATGACTCGTGTATGCTGTTAATCCAGTTTTCACAGGACATTGGGCCTACAAGTAGTTTTCATTAGAGATTGGAGTGAATTACAGTATGTTGGAACCTATATTGTGTCTGATCCACTTCCAATGGTATACATATTTATACATAAGGGCTGGGAAATTAGACAAACATGTTATCACAATAAGACTTTTCATTCAGTATTGAGTTGTTGTTTTTTTGTTTTTGTTAATTGAAAGGCTTATTTTTTTCAAATTTGTTATTAATATATTGAAATATTGGAGTACTTGTTATATTGGTCCAACTATCAGCCATCATTCTGAAGGGTGGTATTAAAAATAATAATCATAATAATAATCACTGATGTACTCAAGTTCACTTAGTTTCTACACACCTTGTGTGTTTCATATGGGTTCATCTGCCCTTTCATCTAACTATATAATGTAATTGTCTAACTATATGCAATTCCATAATAAGTGGGACATGAGTTCACTCATACATGACTCTAAATAAATGTATTTTACTGCAGATACAGTCACAGCTAAATATTTTGAAGCTGATTCCTGATTCTTGGTGTGAATTCCAGCCAATAAAACAAGAAAACTGGTTGGCAAGCACAGAGGTCAGATGTTTCTTGTAGTTGGTGACAAGGTTTTGAGCAGGGGGACTTAAATCCAACTTTAATACTTTAATCCATTATGGTGTAGCATGTTACCAATGGTTTTCTTGGTGACTGTGGTCCCAGCTGCCCTGAGATCATTAGCAAGCTCCTCCCATGTGGTTCTAGGCTGATCTCTCACCTTTCTCATTATCATTCTCACTCCACAAGGTGAGGTCTTGTATGGAGCCCCAGACTCCTTCTCACCCAGCTTCTTGCTAATGGTTTTGTAGCTCATTCCAGCCGTGTGCAGGGCTAAAATCGTGTCCCTGAAATTTTTAGACAGCTCTTTTGTCTTGCTCATGGTGGAGAGGTCGGGGTCTGATTAATTGAATCTATGGACAGTAGTCTTATACAGGTGACTAGTTGAAACTGGTGTCTTTTAATGTGGGTGCCTTAAAGGTTGGTAGGGCATCAAATACTTATTTCACTCAATGAAATTCATATCAATTTATATATTTTATATAATGTGATTTTCTGCGTTTTCTTTTTGATATTCTGTGTGTCACTGTTAAAATAAATCTACCATTGAAAGTATAGACTGTTAATTTCTTCACATACTGTAAGTGAAGTGGTTTTGCTGCTGTCAGCTTTACATATGACCAGCCTCATTTTTAGCATCTACCCACGTTCAGTGTTAAATGACTTGTTTTAGATCAGGGGATAAAAAAACAGAATCAGGGCTTTCCTGTGTGTCTCTGATTAAAGGCTTTCCTCAGGGTTGAGCACATTTAGATGCTTTAAACAGTTTGGTTCTTGCATGCGGCATCACCTCAAGCTGCACTGGCTCGGCTGAATGGAGTAGAGCTGGAAGGAAAGGACGGATGCTATTTTAAGGGCTTTAGCTTCACCAGTGTAGGCGCAGGAAACGCAGAGAGTCCATGTTCTGTTTTGAGAACGTCCTGTGTCGAGTTTTGCACCTTCACATCTTAAGATTGGAATCTACATTGCCCACACTGATGGATGAGTTGCAGGTTTGAGTAAGGGGTTCATTCGACTTGCTTACTGCCATTATTTGCATTTGATCTGTTCATGCTCCACCCACAAAGGCGTGACAACATATCTTCAAAGGCCAAAATCTATTCTAGCAATCTCAGTTTGGTGTGAAAAGGAGGCGACTAGTAGTCCATTATCTAGTGCGGGTGCCAATCGTTTGTGTTGAGGGAGGGGGGAAGAACGTCTTTGTCGAACCTGAGAGAGACTTTCTTCAGAAAGTGGTGGGGATGATATTTGCGAATCCTTCATAATGTGGAAGAAGTCGTTGGGGACGAATCATCCCTCGATAAAGCGGTGGGGATATTACCCCAGGATTAATGCCGCCTACAGTTTCTCATTAAGCTTAATGGGATTTTTGCCCTTGTTTTGAAAAGCTTGCACAATCTTGAGACAACTGTTTAAATATATTTGTGGGCGAAGTATGTGTGAATCTATTACAAGGTGTTCTATATCTGCTTTCATTTGATTAGGTTCGTATAGGGTTTAGCGTACAGTAGAGGCATGTGTACAGTAGTAAGGGCTGTTATGTCAGCAGTAGCTGTCTCACACATACACACACGTACAGTCTCTGCAATATACACCTCTTTCCGAAGGCCTCTGAGACTTTCCCCTTTGCGTTCCTCACACACGTGGTTAACACATTAGCCACACACTCTTCATATAGCACCGTATATACCAGACCGAGTGGGGCTCTGGCGTCTCGGGGGCGTGTGTGTAAAAAGCAGTGCTGTGTTAATAGGTTTTGAAATTTGATGTGGGGTTTGGATCACGTCTGTTGCCATCAGGCAACAATGCTTCAGTGTTGTTGTTGCACTGTCCAGTGTTGCCAACAGTTGTGTGGGAACTACCTAGAAAAGTCTCTAAATGTCACTAAATCCTCTTTGTTGCTGCTGCAGTGCATGCTGGGTTTGGTTTGCCGACATTGCCTGCCGTTTTCTTTTGTCTGGGAGGGTTTTGAATAGCAATTTATAGGCGTTTATGTATTGTCATATCTGCAGATACAAATGCTGATGTAAAAACCTGCGGGTAACTGGGACTAAAATCGACATTGGTTCGAAAAATGACTTACTTCTTTATTCCTATAAGCATAATAATAAGGGCATGTGAAGAAATGATGATGAAATATACGAAATATCCACTTAGCCAGAAATGTGTGGTGTCGGTGTCAGTAGCTGATTGTTTAAAAAAAATGAGGAGAGAGAGGAAGAGGCGAGACATCAAGAGTTCACAACTCAAACGCTGAGGCAGGAAGCATGGGTGCAGTATGAGGAGAAACGACGCTTTGTCCATTGCATGCAGGTCTAAATGTGTGAGAGCATTCGCTCGATGGAAGAGGATTAAAAGGTTCAGGGAAACATGAAATATTTAGCAAATATGAAGTGTCAAGTCTCCGTCACGCTTTACGTCGAAGCAAACGAAGACACTGATTAATCTTATAATATTTAATGAGGACCACGCCCTCTCCTCCACCCTAGAAAAGGTGCGCAGTTGGTAACACCCTTGGAGAAAATGAGTCTGGAGCTCTGAAAATGATTAATAATTCATCATAAGTCCTAATTAAAGCTTTAACGCTGCAGAATATCGTATAAAACCAGTGAATGGCTGGAAAATGGAGTGATTTTGAATGGGGTAATATGGCCCGAGCTCTTCTGCGTACGCTGCACATTCTCCACTGGGCATACTCCAGGCGTATGAGCTGGAGAGAGAAGCCCTTGGGTGTTTAAAGAGGACGGGGTATTTTTAGATAAAGGGTTAACTCTGGGGGTCCAGAGGTCAAACAGAGAGACACGAAGGTGGCTTCTGTACGTCGGTGTGTTTTCAGCGTGTGTTTGTGTATTAGTGTTACAGAAGAGCTGTTGAATCTTCCCCCTTTCGCTCCAGTTCACAAGCTCCCAGGATCCTTTCACAATCAGAGAAAGCCTGACCTCGTTTTTGGTGCTGCTGTACATCATGCCTTTAGTTATTTGTGTGTGTATGTGTGTTTGGTGCGAGCAAAATAGATCTTCCTCTGACATTTCTTTTCAGTCTTGGGTGTGCAGTGGTAAGAGAAATGAGGAGAGTAGAAAATAAGCCTCAAGAGCAAAATGTAGGTGGTGTCACTACTCATAGTACTCGTGGCATAATGGCATCCAAGATGTTTGGGTGCCACAGGCCTGAGTACAATTGCTCTACTGGTCATTTCATCACCAGTTCCCTTACTGACTGCTACACAAATAATAACTCTGGATTCAACATTCCTGACTTTTAATTGGAGCTTATGTACAGTGGTTCTTGATCATTATAAACAGCCGTTTTATTTATTGAGAAATATCATCTAACATTTATTATCTGTGGGTGGTAAAAGTCAGGTGACATTAATGTCAGCTGTTTCTACTTGATGTACCCTGTTTTATTTAAATATAGCATTTACAGTGTCTCCCAAAAGTTGTAAATATTTAATTATATCTTTTCATGGGACAACACTGAAGATATGATGCAATGTAAAGTAGTAAATGTACAACATTATAAATAACAGTGTAAATTTACTGTCTTCTGAAAATAACTACACACAGCCATTAATGTCTAAACCACTGGGGAGCTACAGCTCATTGCGGGACCATGAATGCCAACTTGTACTCCAAGACGACCAATGGCATCTGTGGGGCATCCTCAAACAAAAAGTGGAGGCGCGTAAGGTCTCTAACATCCACCAGCTCTGAGACATTGTCATGGAGGTGTGGAAGAGGATTCCAGTGGTAACCTATGAAGTGAACTCCATGCCCAAGAGAGTGCTGGAAAATAATGGTGACCGCACAAAATATTAACACTTTAGGCACAATTTGGACATTTTCACTTAAACCAGCGATTTAGTCATTAATGACTGTGTGGTGAGTTATTTTGAGTGGAAAGCAAATTTACACTTTTATACAAGCTTTACACTGGCTACCAAAGTGTCATAACTTCAGTGTTGTACTATGAATATATATAGTAAAATATTTACAAAAATGTGAGGGGTGTTCTTATACTGTATTTACCTCAAAATCAGTGCTGGTGGAAGTACTGTATACATTGCACTAAGAGGTTTCTGAGGACCTCAGAAGACAATGTGTTTGGAAAACTACAAACGTCATTAACCATTCACAAACTTTGAACTCTATTCAGAATCTATTCAGACAGAAATTCAAGAACATTGTTACCCTCTCCAGAAGTACTTGACCAACAAAGATATCTCTTTTTAAGAGCAAGGCAGTTAATAGTACATAAAAAAATCACAAAAGGTAACTACTAGCAATGAAAGGGCTCTCACATTTGCCTTATTTATTGTGTCTGAATACTTTTTATATCTTTTTTTGTATTAGTATATTATTTTATTTTAGCCTTACTTTATCTCACCCGTAACTGTTTTACTTATTGTTTTTTTCTTAATAATCTGTTTGCTGCTGTAACAATGTGAAATGTCCCACTTGTGGGACAATAAAGGATTATCTTATCTTATCTTATGTTCATGAGTACAGCATAAAAACCATTCAACAACAATAGTTTGCACGGCAGCATTTTCCAGAAATCTATTGGAAAAACATTTGGTGAGACCAGAATAGAGCTTTGGAACTCTTTGGATAACTTCCATCCAGAACTTGATCCCTGTTGTGACACATGGTGGTGGTAGTATCATGTCTGGTTTGCTGTATATAGAGTAAGATGCTGGAATTATGGAACAGTGAATTCTGAATTTTTAAAAAGCTGAATGGCAAAGTATATTGCAGTTGTCTATACATTATAATATAGGCACTTTTTACGTTTGTTTTTTAGCATAATGCAACAATTTAGCCTTGCTTAGCATATTTCCTCTCTCAACAGACTTCAAAATGTCTGAAGATCCCTCCAGCCATTTTATAATGTGAATTTCTGCAATGTGTGTGTGGCTGGTTTTGCAACAAACAACCCTCTTATCCCAACACCCGTTCCCATCCCCCATCACCACTCACTAATGATTCTCTCTGTCTGTATCGTCACCCGCCTCTGTACCGAACACTTCAGTCTACTGTATGAGTGCATTAGGACTTTTTCTGCTTGCACTTATTCACAAATTTTAACTCATCTCTCTTTCTTCCTCTCTGTCTAGGTCCACACACAATGAAATGGAGAAGAACAGGTATGTCCACTTTACCTTGCCAGCATCTCTGTGTCATGGTCATTAACTCTGCTTTCTTATCTGTCCCTCTGCAGGCTTTTCTATGACCATGTTTTGTTGCCAACAATTAATTGTGCTGAGGTGTCAATCATTCCACTTTTTTAATTGATGATGTAAATAACCTGCTGTGATAATCGAAACCAAAACCAAGGTCCAGCATGTCTAGACTTTGGATAGATAGTTTTGATGACAACCCCATGAAGACTCAAATTATTTTCAAATCAATTTACTTTGAAACAGTTCCTACACAAATCGTCTTTTTCTGCCTTTGTAGAACTTTTTCTGCTTTTGTAGAACACCATCTTAGAACGCTTGCTTGTGTTACAAACTACCATTTTTTTAAACAATCGTACAGGATCATACTTCATACCTCAGTAGACTTTTATCATTCCTTTGATGAAACAAATCTGAATGGATATTTGGCACTTTTTTTCAAAATACTGGTGTAGTAACTGGAGTTTTTGGTATATGAGGTGTTTTGTGGTTGGTTTGCTAATTTAGTAAGTACCTATTTAACGTTTTGAGGGTCTTTATGTTTGTCCACACTTTAATTCTTCATTTTCATAACTACAGAGCTTACAAATGAGTTTTATAGCAGTTACTGAAGTTTGTTATATAAATAGTACCTCCTGAATATTACTGTTTTATAATTTCTGCACCTATTATTAATATTTATGGCCAGTGCCGATTCCTTTACAGCCCAGCTGGCTGACTTCTGACAGATTTGCATTTGTGTATGTGGGCTAAGTGAACACGAAACACATTAATACATTTTATTAGCCACAGTTGTAATATAAATATAATTGCTTTTTAACTGCCATTTTAAATTCTTAAGTGAAAAATCAATTGCCTTTTAAAATAACATGAAACACATAAATTATTACATCAAAAGTTAAAGGCTATTGCTCTGTCCAGTGTCAACCGGTGGAGGATGGTTTCCGCTTAAGCATTTGTTCCTCCCAAGGTTTCTTCATCTTGCTGTAGGGAGTTTTTTTTTCCTCTGGTGCCTTTGTCTTCCTCACAGGATCTAGACTCTGTAAAGCTGTTTTACAACATGTCTGCTGTAAAAAGCAGTGTGTAAATACAATTAGCTATATTAAAAACTGCCTTGCATTAGTGACATAGCTTAGCTACATAATCATACTGTGACATTTTGGTACAGCAGTGTTTAAACATGGGTGCACCTGCACTTAATTTACCTTATTAAATTACAACACGTCCACCTTAATAATAAAAATATGTCATTGTGTCTTTAGGACAAATTTGACCATTTTGATGGATTCTGGTCCTGCAACCCATATGTAAATTATAAAGGTAGTTGCTGTGAATTTCTATAGATTATCAACAGTATTTACAAAGGACTAGTATGTTGCAGTGTCACATCGCTGCACTATTCCACTAAGTGTAACAAAGGATGGTCTACATGCAACCTCAAGTCCAACTCATCTCAAAGAAGCATCATGTTACGCTCTATTCATACACATCTACTAAATCCTGAAACTGAAAGACGCTTTTTTTAACCGCCGTTTGTGGTTTAAGCCACATGGTATCTTCTGTGGCCTTGTGTGGTCGCATTGTGGATCTTATAATAAAGTAAAAAGAAACTGTAAAAAGAATTAGTAAAACGAAAGCCATTCAGAGCCACAACATAAAAACCCCTCATGCTTTTATCAGAGCTCTGACTGTGGTACATTGTGTTTTATGACCCCTTTCTATCAGAGCCAGCATTCACTTTTTATGCTACAGCAGCTCTGATGGGATCAGACCACACAGACCATCTATTAACCTTAAATGCCCACAACCCTGCCACTGGTCCATTGGTTTTCCTTCCTTGGAGCACTGCATACTGGGAACCCCCATGTTGGAGATGCTACCCATCACAGTTGGCATAGTTACATTTGACCATTCTTCCTGCTTTTCACTCTCAATCTAATACGTCTTATCCCTTTGACAAGAGCCACTGTAACTAGACCATCAGTGTACGCTTCACCTGTCAGTGAGTTAATGACAAGTTTTATCAATAACTGACCAATAAGTATGGAATTTGAGGGGTAATTCAAAGCCGTCCAGAGCCATCTTAGCCCTGTAGTATCTCTTTAATGCCGATGGGCCTTTATTCGCTAAATTTGTTACTACAAATCATATTCAAATGCAGTTCTACACTGAAAAGACTTTTTTCTTGCTAGTGGATCTTCACTAGTATAATTAGTTCAATTCAGCTTTAGTTCATTGGTTCCCAATTGCTGTCTGCCTTCATTTGTGTCTTAGAAAAAATACGATTGACATGTTACTTGGCTACACTAACAAGACACTTTTTTCCCCTAACTGTGCCCCTTCTAGAATTCTGTGGTTCTTTTCAGCTAGTCAGGGTCTCTCACACACACACACACACACACACACACACACACACACACACACACACACACACACACACACACACACACA
>JBBIGC010070737.1:546-10721 GCA_037576955.1 Lepidarchus adonis
TTGTACTTCCACTCATGGGCCACTTTATTAGAAACACCTCCCTTGTGCTTCCTCTAACTGGCCACTTTACTGGAAACACCACCCTTGTACTTCCACTCATGGGCCACTTTATTAGAAACACCTCCCTTGTGCTTCCTCTAACTGGCCACTTTACTGGAAACTTTAAAGAAATTTACAAATTCCAAAAAAGTGCTAGGACACCAAAAGTGGTTCTTCAGTAACACAATACCATACATAGAACCTTCTGTCGCCTCTTTTTTTTATGAATGTAATCATGTGCCCCGATCAGCTGCACTCTTAATAATGAGTGAAAGCTGGTGGGAACCCATTGAAACATTATTAAATTGCTCTGTGATATTTGTAATGTCCTCAATTACAATCCATCCTGTGATGCTGCATAATTCCTAAATACACCCAGAGTACATTAATGTTTCCACTGATCGGCCACTTCCCTTGTGCTTCCACAAACTGGATACTTTATTTGAAACACTTACCTTGTACTTCCACTCAATGGTTACTTTATTACAAACACCTTTAACTTTAATTTACTGGTCATTTTAATAGAAACCTCACCCGTGTGCTTCATGGCCACTTCAACACTTTAATTGAAATACCACCCTTGAACCTTCACTCACTGGACACTTTATTAGAACCCCCTCCTCCCCCCATCCGTGCCTCCGCTAACTGAACACTTTATTGGAAACAGCTACTTTCAACTTCTACTCACTGGCCGTTTTAGTGGAAACACCTTACTTATGCTTTCACTAAGTGGTCGCTTTAGTGGAAACACCACCATTGTGCTTCCTCTAACTGGCCACTTTATTAGAAACACCTTCCTTCTGCTTCCACTTACTGGACACTTTATTAGAAATACCTTCCTTCTACTTTCACTCACTGGCCACTTCACTGGAAACACCTCCCTTATACTTCTTCTCACCGGCCGCTTTAGTGGAAACACCACCATTGTGCTTCCTCTAACTGGCCACTTTATTAGAAACACCTTCCTTGTGCTTCCACTTACTGGACACTTTATTAGAAACACCTTCCTTGTGCTTCCACTTACTGGATACTTTATTGGAAATGTCTACCTTCTACTTTCACTCACTGGCCACTTTACTGGAAACACCACCTTTGTAATGTACTTCTGCTAAATTGGCCCTTTTATTGGAAACACCTCCCTTGTGCTTCTCCTCACTGACCACTTTAGTGGAAACACAACCCTTGTTCTTCTACTAACTGGCCCCTTTATTAGAAACACCACACTTTTACTTTCACTCACTGGCCACATTATTGGAAACAATACGTTAGGCTGTAACTTGTCTGTTCTTGCCTCGACTCTTTACATTTATTACTGGTCAGATTCTGACCACAGGAAGCAGGAACCAGTGGCACATGGTGGCACAAACCTTGGCATCACAGGTGAACAATTTTGTGACTGTTTTTGCTACTTTTTATGTGAACGGCAGTAGCTCCACTGCAGAGGATGAATACCAGGTTATAAGGTTCCAGCGCCATGTCAGACTGACTCACTAAACATGTTTGTGTCTCACATTTCAAATAATCTCAATTACCGTGCCTTGGCCAGAGCGTGGCAGCCCGTAATACTGCAGAGCCTTTGTTGCTTCGGCGGGTTTCACGCAGACGGCTGTGTATCAGAGCCGGGCTTTCAAAGAGCGCATTAAAACTGAGACGCTTCAAAAGCTTCCTGCGATCTGAGGCGTCGTGGGCAGGCTTTGTGAAAGTCTGCAGAGGAGGCGAGGCGAGGTGTATGCTTTCACGACCCTGAGTGACAGATTTGCTCTGTGTGTCAATCACCCACACACACACACATACTGTCGGTATGTGTGGCACAGGCAGGTAATAAGGGAAGACGGTTAAACCGCATTATTAACAAACCTTTACACTGTCAATCAACACGTACGTGCTGGAGAACGGAAGGACGGAGAATAACCTTTCAATGCACTGTGACTTCGAGCATCACGTTCGCTCGCATGAAGGAGATTAAAGGCGACGCTGGCCTTAAACCCAACCGGCTAATTTTCCAAACCGCTAATGGAAGACCTTGTTGTACCAGTCTCCTGAAACACATCCATGCCACATGAATTCTCCACTTCTTCTCGCTGGAAACATCTACTCTACACACCGACCAACCATGACATTGACACCACCTGCTTGAGATTGTGCATCATTAACATTTTGTACATCAGGAGCCTGTGTTGTCCAACCTTGGTTCATTGTTATGGAGACGCTCTGATTGGCTCAGATCCTTACCCTATGTTTCCAGTGCATCAACTTCAACACCTACTCTCTTCACCTGTCAGTAGTGTTAATATTATGGCTGATTGGTGTAGATCCACTAGGTTCAGACCAATAGTTCTCCTATTGGTTAGGCCCTCAGGACTGAAGGTCAAGCACTATGGATCACCTAGGAAACAAGGGCAGCAAGAAGCTTCCAATGGAAGAAGGTTCTGGTTCGATCCCCTGGTCTTTCTGAATGGAGTGTACAAGCTCTGTTCATGTTTGTGTGGGTTTCCTTCAGGTGGTGTTGCTTCACCTACAAAAAATTATGTATTGTCATGGGGCAGTAGTGTTAAGAACTTGTGATCAGAAGGTCACAGGTTCAAGACCCAGCCCAGACACCAGTGAGGAACCCTTGAGCAAGATACCACCCTGCTACACTGCTTCCTAGGTGATGATATCTGCCCACTGGACCAGGTGTGGATGGGTCAAAGGTTGTTGTCCTGTAGGTAACTCTGCAGCATCAGTACACAATTCTCTGAAAAGCTTCTAACTAGGGATGTCCCGATCTGATCTCAAAGATCGATATCGCACAGGTACTGTAAATATAGAGCTTTGTGGCAGCGCAGGGTTAAAATGTCAGCAGTGTGGGAATATTTTAAACTTGGAAAATGAAAGAAGTAAAGTGGCCATGTGGCAGTCAAGAGGAGCCTCTGCATACACAATGGGAAAGTGCTAAGGGTCAAAAATTCTAACAATTCAACATCAAGGGATTCAATGTCCCAGAAAGAACTATGACTGCTCTCTGAAGGACATTGGGAATCTCAGCAACACCAAAGCTCAACTAAGCACCTGGCTCAAAGCAAATGACCGCTGCCAGCTGCTCGAAGGGTTCAAGGTTGATGTTTGTTAAAATAGCTCAACATGTCGCATCCTTTCAGGGAGAAGTTAAGTCCCCAAACTAATTTCAAAGATTTTATTAGATGGAAGTTTGTGGAAAGGCAAAAATTCTCCTGTTTTGGGATCCTGAGAGACACAGAAAGCATGACAGGGGAGTTTGAAATCTGAGCACACTAGACTGAATTTTAACAGGAGTCTTATGGGGCGTGTCAATGGGCATGTCAATGGGTGTGTCAATGGGTGTGTCAATGGGCGGGTCAATGGGCGTGTCAATGGGCGTGTCAATGGGCATGTCAATGGCCATGTCAATGAGCGTGTCAATGGGCGTATCAGTGGGCATGTTAATGGGTGTGTCAATGGGTGTGTCAATGGGCATGTCAACGGGTGTGTCAATGGGTGTGTCAATGGGCATGTCAATGGGCGTGTCAATGAGCATGTCAATGGGCGTGTCAATGGGTGTGTCAATAGTATCTCCAGCAGTTTCTTCTTGTAGCAAAGCATCTTTGATGTTTACCTTACCATTGTACTCCTGTAGGTAACGCTGCAGTAGGTAACTAGGAATGTCCCGATCTGTACAGTACTCAGCTACACTGCACTGAAGCAACACACACTGGAGGACATGTTTAAATGAAGAGAGAGAGAAAAGCAGAAAAGATTATGTACAAGGTGTTTATTAGTTGGATACGCACTGGATTAACCCCTTATTTAATTTAAAGTGTGCGGTATTGAAGCGCATCAGATTGTCTGATCTCATACAGCAGAATGTGTAAAACAGGAAGTGGAGGCACTTGGGAAACAGACAAGAAACGGCTCCATGTCATTTTACAGAACAATGTGAGAATTCAGATGTCAGTTGTCAAACATAGAAACAGGAATTTAATAACTTGTACCTGAAGAAAGCACTGTGAAACTGTTATCCAGCAAAATACAAATATCGCAATAAATAAATTAAATAAAATACAACATATAACAAAATAAAACCTTTCTGTCAATTGCAGTAAAGACAAAACTGATTAAATAAAAATAATGTTAAAATCATAGCTTGTTTCTTTTTGTTCAAGGTTCAATGGCCACATTCCAAACATAAGCCTGGTGTGTGAGGATGTCAGGAGATAGAGTCTGATGAACGTATAAAATCCCCTCGGTCGGTGTTAACACTGCTCTTGTCTGAGGGAGAAAGCTGGAGAGAACATTGGCAGCAGTTAAAAAACGTAATCCCAGTGCCCACCTTGAGTCTTCCAGGCAGTTCTCTAGTGCAGAGACGCTGTAAAAGTTTAATGGTTGGCTCCGACTTGAACCTCCAGCCACATTGAATTACAGACTTTCTCATCCTGAGGTGGCAGAAGTGCAGAAACTGAAAAGTGAAGTGTGGATACTGTGTCAAAATCTGTAATGGAGCCACATCAAGATCCAGACTAAGACTCAAGTGCGGCGTCCAAAAAATTTCAACAGAAAGTCCACAAATCAGCAAAATGGTCAGGGGTCAAACACTAGAGAAACTATCAGGAAAAACCGGTGAGTGATGCTCAGCAGGTCGTACAGTGTTACACAACATGCTTCTAAAAGTTCCTGCTTAGACAGTCAGCGTTCAGGGGAATATTCAATATTTAACTGTGAGGGATTTAAGGATCTGCAGCTCTTATCACTTAGTCTCACAGCTCACACAGATAGATAGATAGATAGATAGATAGATAGATAGATAGATAGATAGATAGATAGATAGATAGATAGACAGACAGACAGACAGACAGACAGACAGACAGACAGACAAATATATACACAGACAGACAAATATATACACAGACAGACAGACAAATATGTACACAGACAGACAGACAAATAGATACACAGACAGACAGACAGACAGACAGACAGACAGACAAATATATACACAGACAGACAGATAGACAGACAGACAGACAAATAAATACACAGACAGACCGACAGACAAAGAGATAGATAAATAGATATACAAACAGAGACAGACAGACAAAAAGATAGATAGATAGCAAACAAACTAAATGATTGACAATGAATAATATAAATATAAATAATAAAAAACAAAGAAAGAAAGAAAGAAAGAAAGAAAGAAAGAAAGAAAGAAAGAAAGAAAGAAAGAAAGTTTATTATTCTGGTCACTGAAAATTCCCAATAATTTTCTATTAATTAATAAACAATTTAAACAAAACTATTTGGCAAAAAAGAGAAAATTTTAATGAGTTAAATGTCTAAATGAAAATAAAGTAAAAAAAACAATGATACAACACAAAATGACCATCCTAAATGATTTCAGTACATAGGACACGGTTTGTGCCTCAGTCTGCTCAACAGTCTATGAATTCCATTCTTGTTTTGCGCTTCAGCTCTGGTGTTTGTGGCTATTTTGATCAGGCTGAAGCTGCCAGTCGGGATTGTTAGTGCTGGCAGGGTCTTTCTTCTGGCTGTTACTGAAGTGTCTGAAACCTGTAGTCATCAACAGTGATTAGTGTCAGGTGTCATTTATAGAAACATTTTCATAGCTCTCCTTCTGCAAATCACAGTTTCTCATTTTCATAACTGATTTTCAGACGTTGTCATAAAGCAGCTTTACAGAGTTTATAGAATCCGGGTTTGAGCCCCAATGAGCCAAAGCGACAGTGGCAAGAAAAACTCCCTAATTAGGAAGAACCTTGAGAGGAACCAAGGTTCAGAAGTGCAACCCATCCTCCTCTGCTCGACACCGGAGAGCGATAACAGATAGAAAATAATTAATGAACAAATAAGACTAAGACATCTGCAGTTCCTTGTGTGCAGGTTGTTCTCGGAGTTTAGATCAGGTACGTGGTTCCATCCATATGGGCTCTGCTCAGGAGGAGTGAGGAGGTGCATAATGTCATTGTCAGGCTGCCTCCCCATAATACAGACAGCAGAGTGAAACAGGACCACTGGTACATCAGAGTAGCTCAGAGAGAGAGAGAGAGACAGAGAGAGATAGAGAGAGAGATAGAGAAAGAGATAGAGAGAGCTCGAGAAAGAGAGAGAGAGGGAGAGAGAGAGAGAGAGAGATAAGAGAGAGAGAATGAGAGAGACAGAGAGAGAATGAGAAAGAGAAGGAGAGACAGAGAGAGAAAGAGAGAGAGAGAGAGAGAGAGAGAGAGAGAGAGAGAGAGAGAGAAAGAAAGAGAGAAAGAAAGAGAGAAAGAAAGAAAGAAAGACGGAGAGAGAAAGAGCGAGACAGAGAGACAGACAGAGAGAGAAAGAGAGAGAGACAGAGAGAAGGAAAGAGATAGAGAAAAAAAAGAAAAAGAGAGAGACAGACTGTTGCTCAATGCTGTGGATTATGTAAAGTGATGAACATTGAGGTCTGAGTACAGAAGCTCCTGCACAACTCTCTATAACAGCACAGGACAGTGGTGCCTGGGCTGGGACTTGAACCTAAAACCCTCTGATCACAAGGGGGACAGGCCACCACTGCCCAACAGCCACTTTTAACACCATGGTTCAGTGAAAGGAACGGTCCAATGCAAGAAGCAAAAATATTTGCCATTGTGCAAAGAACCGAAACCAAACCCTTTATTTCAGTGTGTGGTAACTCAGTTCAGTCGCTCTGCAGTTTAACATGGGTGCGCTACCCGCCCGAGACGGTTAAGCGCTGAAACCGGCCGTGAGGACGCCATGGCTGATCAGAGGTGAGTGTTATAAGAATCATATTTTCTCGTTCCGCTGATGTAGCTGTCGGTACCAGCTGGGATCAATCCCCACGTCCTTGAGTCAAGAGGCTGACTCCTCTCAGCATCGCCCCGGCTCCAGCCCCTTAATCATAGCGTGATTACTGTACGACGGTGGAGCGTCGCTCCTGCGCTCTCTCAGACAATTAAGATTCCCTTAAAGGTACATGCTCCTGGCGGGCGCGGCCTAGAACATTAAGGAGCAGTATTTTACCGCCTTAATGCCTTTGTTAAATTAGGCAAATTGAAAGGTATTTGCTAAATGCAATGAAAGTGGACGATAAAATTCCTGGTGCCAGACTTCTCCTGACCAGGCCCAGCGCCTCTCTGCTTTTTATAGCCCCGTCGCCCGCAGGGCCAGCAGGACGCGGAGCGATGTAAATAAAGCCAGGAGTGAGATGCGAGACCCCAGATGAACCTCATCACGCTGATGGAAAAGCCATCTGTGCCCACTTAGAAAGGTTCCGCTCAGCTCCAGCCCAAAAGCACTCTGGGAGTCCGGAGGGTGTCCAGCTCAGCGCGCAGCCCAATGTCGGCTGGAATGACTTGCGCAATGAAAGCGTGTGGGGAGGGAGGGCTACGTCTCACAGGAAATACATTTTTCTTTCCCAGAGAATGAGGGGACGATAAAAGGAAGGTTACTCATGTGCGTTAAACATAGAACATTTCTACGTAGAAAATATAACGGTCACGCATCATTAGGGCAGTCGTTATATATTTGCCAGATTTCTACAAAATGATTTTATGGGGGTGGTGCAGTGGTTAGAGTTACAGCCTCACAGCAAGAACGTCCTGGGTTCACAGGTGTCGGCCTGTGTGGGTTTCCTCCAGGTTCTCTGGTGTCCTCCCATTGTTCTTCCCAATATCTCACATGTAAATAACTCGGCGTATAAATATAGACAGAAACTGCCTGAGGATGGACTGGGAGGGACACCCCAATAACATTTCCCTGTTGTCTTCAGGTCAAAAACAGAAACTGTTTAACAGTAGTAGTTTATCTACCAACATCTAACAAACGCCATTGGTCAGTCTAGAACTGTCCCTGAGTGAAGCTTATCCCAAAATCTGACCACAAACTGCCCTGAAACAGCAAGAGCTGACATTATTCACTTAATTTTATTTAAGGAAAGTCCCATTGAGATTTAGATAGATAGATTTTTTTTTAAACAGTTTTGTTTAAATTGTTGAATTAATTAATAGAAAATTATTGGGAATTTTCAGTGTCCAGAATGATAAACAGCAGAATATTAATTTGTAATACGTTTAACATCTTTCTTTCTTTCTTTCTTTCTTTCTTTCTTTCTTTCTTTCTTTCTTTCTTTCTTTCTTTCTTTATTTCTTTCTTTCTTTCTTTCTTTCTTTCTTTCTCTCTCTCTCTCTCTCTCTTTCTTTCTTTCTTTCTTTCTTTCATTCTTTCTTTCTTTCTCTCTCTCTCTTTCTTTCTTTCTTTCTTTCTTTCTTTTTCTTTCTTTCTTTCATTCTTTCTTTCTTTCTTTCTTTCTCTCTCTTTCTTTCTTTCTCTCTCTTTCTTTCTTTCCTTCTTTCTTTCAATGGAATCGGCCTCAAACACTCTCAGTCGGGTTTAAAATGCACTTAAAGATATCAACTTGTCTTTTCCAGTCTTTCTGCTACGTGTATAAGGTTCATAGTGAACAAAGGTTCTTTTACGCATTTCAGTTCTGGCATATGGAACAGAAAGCAGTCATGCGAGTGGAAGAGCTAAGGATCAGCGCTTCTCTGTGCAATTAAAGAAGTGATGGAGCTGGGTAGTAGTCCTAGAATTGCCTTATATATATAAAAAATACCAGTAACAAGACCTTCAAGCGGCCAAAGCAGGTCAACCCACCCCATTATATAACTCAAAATGACGTGTCAAAACTTTACAATTTGTAATAAACCTCAAAGAATAGTAATGTGACAATCATTTGAAGACATTTAGCAGAAGTATTCATAATACAAAGATTCAATACAGGCAAAAATGTTACATTTTGCATTGTGCCTGACAAAAATAAAGGTTAGTACCAAACTGTGCTTATCGCTAGCTGGCTTATCTAGAAATCCTACTTCATGACACAGGCCTCGGTCCAGATGCTATCTTTGGCATTTTGGGGTGATCTCCCGTTCAGAAAGTCCACCCTTCACTCTGGGGTCACCACCGGTCAAGCCGAAATGTCACAACAACTGCTAATGCTCCAACAGTTCAAGGTTTAAACAGAAAAACATGCCTTTCTGCAGGGATCCTCACGCCATCATCTGGACCAACACTGCCCACAGCAACCGTTTCCACAAACAAGCTGTCTGTCCTCCAGCTCCAGCCCCTCTCAGTAGGACTTGGAGTCTTGGACGGCACAACAGCGAGCCTTCAGGGCCACGGGCGACCAAGGTGCCAAGTCCCAAAGCTGAGCTGTCTGTCTTCTGGAGGAGGAAGATGCAGGAGGCTCAGAAGATGAAGCCATCAGGGAAGATAAGACAGAAAGCAGAAGTGCTCAGCTGCTGAATTAGTAGAGTCTATCCAGGGTTGTTGTATTCGCACGCGGGAGAGAACCGCATCTGGCAGATCAATCACCATCACCGCCACCCCCACCCCCACCCCTCTTTACGCCCAATCGCATTTTCCCTAGGGAACAATCTCCAGTGCCAAGATTGTTGTAAATTGATTTGGACAAGCTCAAGCTGCATCCTCTATCTCTCCAGCAGCAGAGTGCATTCATAACACCGACACGTTTATTGATTTCTTATTGAATTCATCCAAAATGCCAGACTCTTGCAGGACAATTAATATGGGATTTGTCTCCTAGTGAAATGTGATTAGACCGTCTGTGGGGGAGGGGCAATATTTATTCAAATGCTACTATGTTGTCACAGTAAAAAAATAATATAACAATCTTAATAACAGCGCAGTGTTCGTGTTGTCGCCTCACAGGAAGAAGGTCCTGGGTTCTCCAGGTTCTTCCCACAGTCGAAAGGCTTGTAGTTTAGGTTGACTGGCTGCTCTACATCACCCATAGGTGTGGGTGAAAGGTGGTGAACACAGGGATCGAACCCAAACCTTCTTGCTGTAAAGCAACAGTGCGAACTACTGCACCACTCGCTCCGTATTTCCCCAATGATAGACCTCCACACATTATAGACCTCCCCGCATTACAGTCCTCCCCACATTATAGTCCTCCTTATATTATAGACCACCCCGCATTATAGACCTCCACACATTACAGTCCTCCCCACATTATAGTCCTCCTTATATTATAGACCACCCCGCATTACAGTCCTCCCCACATTATAGTCCTCCTTATATTATAGACCACCCCGCATTATAGACCTCCACACATT
>JBBIGC010070765.1:0-10720 GCA_037576955.1 Lepidarchus adonis
GAGAGAGAGAGAGAGAGAGAGAGAGAGAGAGAGAGACAGAGATTGAGACAGGAGTGACTGTTTTCTCGTTACCACTGGTCACTGGTCCAGGGTGTGCAGTCTTTAGCACCTGCATGTGAATATAGCCAAGACCTCCTGCCACCTCCGTTACATAACCATCCTCACAGAGCCATAAGGCCTACCTTTCTACACACACACACACACACACACACACACAAACACACACACACACACACACACACACACTCAATTACTGAGTTCTGAGTAATTATCCACAACCACTACCACATGCAAACCATGGGGGCTATGAGTCACTTCAGGCTAAAAGAGCTTTTTTACAAGGTTTTGTAAATGTTCTCTTATCAGTCAAGATATTTAGCTTCTAATATTAGTCTAATACACTGTAATCTTGGACAGATATGAACCAAATGCATCCTGTAAACCGATTTGAGCCACAGCTCATGTCAGATGGTATCCAGACCCAATTTAGCAAGTCTTCCTAATTTTAATTATCAACTCAGCATGATTTGAGGCAAGCGTAGTTCCATAGCTTTGGTGGAAAACTAAAAATTCAAACTTCAAACATTGCCATTGACTACAGTTTGAGTAAGTAAATAATTGTGCAAATCCAACCGCAACATGGTCTTATCAATCTTGCTTCTAATCAATTCTCAACACATCCAAACATTTACCAATTGCCCTTCTGTTCATGGAAATATGAGTACAGTTTATCAGTGAAAGGCTGTGAGAACTGCCCCCTGCCCCCAGCGTGTCTTCTGTCAGTGTGAAGGTTATATCACTGAACATACTGGAGAATGTATGTTTTCCTGTCAGACACTTCAAATGTTTTCAATCGTGCCTTTTAGGAAAATGAAATCTATATCAAAGGCTAGATATCCATGTGTTGTTGTAAATAATTACCACAATACCTCGTCTTTGAAGTATTCTGTGAGGCTCTAAGCATGTGCGTGATGCATGCATGTGACATCCGTAATAAAGTTAGCACACATTCCACCCTGATCCCAGCCTGAGGCATCGTCTGCCTGGATGAGACAAGAGACCTCCTGTAGTCCTCCTCAGCACAAATACACATGGGTTTAAGCAAAACCTTCGAAATCATGCAGCCACTGTGAAAGAGCTGAGAAAAGGCAATGTCCAAAACAGCTGTATGTATATTTTTGAACAGGTAGCTCTGCTGGCACAACTGTAAGTGTTGAAGCACAAACAAATATAATGTACCACTGAGAAAACCTACACAACACTTTTGATGATTAGTAGATCACAATTGGTAAAATAATTTTGTCATTCTATCAACTAGGGTGGCCAAGTTTATTTCTGCAGGCAAATGGCAACATTTCAGAAAAACTGTTGCTGTCCTTACATATAACATTACAGAACCAAACTGTACAACTGTATTTAGTGTAGAATATTAAAAGTACTTTTTGCAGATTTAGTCTCTAATGGACTTCATCTACTATAAGTACCTGAACTGACCGTGGAGATATCTCAGCAGTAGGGAATTATTATTTGATACTGTGTAGTTATCGTTAAGTATCTGCTCAGGGTAGCATGTTAGCTGTTACGACGTGGGTAATACCACGACCCTCTGTACAGCAGATTGAGAATCAATTCCCTGCTTGGACATGTCTAATGCTATATTCACCCACCTCCACAGTTAAATTCAATTGTAAGACTCTTTGGATAAGTAATGTATCAATGTAAGTGAATTTCTCCTAAAACATACAACATTATTATTGCCTTTCACAGCCATGAGTCTTACGACTTTATAGTCCCTGTTAAAGTAGGTTGAAAAACAGTTGAAAATAGTCTGAATTTTCTCTCTTGCTGCATTCACCTGGATGTAGGTGTAGTAATGAAGTGGTTTCCTTCAATATGAATATAAAACCAACATTAATATCATAACCAACATTACTAATGAAACAGAACCAGCTTTCCCAGTGAAATACAACTGACACTGCTAGAGAAACTAGCAAGCAAGTATGCTGGTTTACTAATCCAACAGAACAAATTTACTATTAAAAATAATAAACTTTACTAATGAAATGTAACCTTAACTTTAACAGCTGAATATAATCAGAATTACAAAAACAGTTTTACTAGAGAAATACAACTAACTTCAGTGTCACTAGTAATAGAGAACCTGCTTTGCTAATGAAACAGAGCACCCAGTACATCTAGCACCCATCAGCATAGGAACTCAAATCTGTTGGGTACTGTTCTTCTCTTTTTTGAGGCCATTTTATCCTAAAATAAAAATGAAAGAAGGAAAGAAATAAGATGCAAAACAGTCAGGTTGCTGGCAGGATGAGGCAAGACAGGGATTTATAGGACAGAGCAAGACAGAAGAGAACAGGGAAGAACATGGCTGGAAAGGACAGGACAAGATAGAACAGAACAGAACAGAACAGAACAGAACAGAACAGAACAGAACAGAACAAAATACAACCGAAACAAAAGGTAAAAACTAACTGAGGGAGGCACATGATTCTTTACTTAAAGATATACTTTTAAAGCCCACCTGCTATTATCTTATAGCAAGGGTCGTAAATATCCTTAATATTTTGGCAGTCCACTAACATTTCTGACATTTGAAATCCTCTGTTGTTGCAGTATTAAAAGGTGGCCTGGAAATGATCCTTCACTGGGGCTTTTAGAGAATAAAGATGCTATGCCAAAGACTAGGAGGGGGTTGTTGAGAACACTTGTCATTTTATCATCATAACACTTTTCTATCTGTCCTCTCTCTGTGGTTGCTATGAGCTCAAAAACAATGCCTGTAAACAGAGTAGAGAGACAGAGTCGGCAAGAGGACAAGGAAATGGGGATATGCTAAATCTAAATTTGAGCTAACAAGTAATAATGTGTCATAGTTCAGTGGAAATCTCCTTTAACAGGATTTTGTTTTCCTTACATTTGATTTATCTTTTTCACACTAAAAGTACCTCAAGACTGGTGAAAATGCGGACATTAATCTTTCAACCCATATTCTTCTTGTGTTAGTGAGTAGGAGACATTTTATGATGATTTGAATTTGCTAGTGCAAAAAGAAAACTGAATTATTGCCGTGCATTGCTAGGGACTTCCATGTTCATAACAGGAAGATAACTGGTTCAGCTTACAGGTTGGACATGCTTGAATTTATACCAAGCACCTATTGGCTTCAGCCTCACTGCAGCCACAGCCCAGATTTGAATCTCTTAACCCTCAATTGCTCTGTGGCTGTTGTAATACTGAGATGAGCTATAAATTCCTGTAATAAAATAATTTACTGAATAGCAGCTACACTGCTGGGGCAATATACAGGAGCTCTGAGGATCATGTTGGATTTAGCCCAACTGCATACATGGAGATAGCATTATTGTTGTATCAGACTGAAAAGAAGCCCATCACACTGTTAAGTCCATGTAAGGTATGGTGTTCATCCTGGCCTCTGTGAGTTTCCTTTTTAGTGCTGCCCACCACAAAACACCTGATCCTTTTGCAATCAGAGTTTCTAAGCTTATAGATTGAAGTGTCTGATTTTAGAGAACATTTAGACAGCTTCACTGTCAGGTGCTTGTTATGACCGCTGGCCTTTTTACTTAGCTCCATGGCATCTACACATCCAGAACGTTTTTTTGAAGCCATGCTTTTGAAGAACCAATTTTCTGATGGATAATTTGTTAAATAACATTGTGGTAATTGATAATAAAGAAACATACTGGCTATGTCTAACTCACTATGTTTATCCAGTTCCACATTACTAATCAAGTTTGAAGCTCAAAGTTTTAGAAGTGTCCTGCACTAATTGAGGGCTTTAAGGTACAACACAGGATGAGGACTGTCTCCGGCTCAGCAGGCCACAAATAAGCACACTCTTTGTTCATAACCGGAAGCTCAATCTTCATTGCACTAATTGGACACAATGATACTGATTACATAAAACTGTCAAAAGTTGTCTTGAAATATGTTTTGGTGGCTCCTTTAACAAATGTGGCAGGGACCTTTTTCTTTTCTTTTTTTTTTTTTTTTTACAATATCTGCATTGCAAACAAATGAGAAATGCACACAGGCCTCTGCTAGCATTTAGCATTTCAAAGCTGTTGATAAGAAAGCATGTAAAGCGTAGAAGTGTTTTAGAAGAGAAAAGTTACTTTGTTAAAAAACTGTAAGCTTACTTGAGCTAAAGCTATGAATGTTATTAAAACTGTGCAATTCAAACCATTTACTGCTAACTATGTTGAATGAATAATTTGACAAAAATCACATTGGCATTGTTTTCTTCCTTACCCCCAAAAGCAGTCAATTAGCTCAATCATCTTTGCCATCTAATGTTAGGAAAGGACAGTTTTTGAGGTAACTGTGTGATTTATCCATTAATTTTGTATGATGCTAACTGGTGAGGTACATGCTATCGTTACATTAGCCTCGTAGCTCCAGGGCAAAATGAAAGAAGAGGGAAACTGTTTACATTTATTACTTGTTTGTTTCCTATTGTATTACTACTACGTTTGCAATGATAATCAATATAAGCTATTATTCAACACATATTAGAAAATAAATGGCAAAATAAATAATTGCATTTGAAGTAGCTCTAGGTTTTCTTTACTTTACTTTGTATTTAATACTACACTTTACTAAGATGAAAGTACTTCAGTGCTTTGTATGAGCACAAGCAAGAATATGAACATTGGTATTAAACTCTTGACTAACAAATACATTTTTACTTGGCGCTGACCTCTAAATGTGTAATAGCACCAATATGAATGATATTAAAGTCTTAGCAAATCTGTTGTTATATTGTATAACATTTTATGTTATTATTTTTTTATTTATATTGATTTACTACAACTGATGTTAATACTCACAACTCACATACAGCTCATGACACAATATGATCATAAATCAAGTGATCTAAAATAATTATTTGAGATGAAAAGTGAATTTCTAACATTAGCTGAATCAAGCATGAGATATTATCAACTGAGTTTCCCATTTTGGAGTTTTGTGTGCAAAATAATTGCCACAAGGTGTTTTACAAATGCAAATCCAGGAGCAGACGCTGAGCTTTGCAAAGTGGAAACTATCATTAGTGCATGTCACCACAAGAGACAAAAATGGCAATTGAGACTAATTTTAGCCTCAACAGAGCGTTGCCTGTTTGCAGTGGACTCGAGCACACACCTAATGGATGTGAGCACACACCTACTGAACAACTATTAGACCATTTAGAAAATGTGACCCGGATTGGAGACAGTAACCTCTCATACTGGGGCTGAGGAGTGAGGAGGAAGAAGGAACGGAGCAGAGAGAGAGTGGGGGGTGTTCAATCTGTTTACTATTCTCGGTGGGTCCCACTCAGCATGCAGCAAGTAGCGTGAGTAGGCTGATTAGGACAAAGCCTGCAGGCTGGGGAAGAGAGAGAGAGAGAGAGAGAGACAGACAGGCAGAGAGAAAGAGAGAGAGAGTCAGACAGACAGAAAGACAGAGAGACAGACAGGCAGAGAGAGAGAAAGAGAGACAGAGAGTTAAAGAAGATGGAGATGAAGATGCGAAGGAGGTAGAAAGAAAATAGAATAGTTAAAAAGAACAGAACAAAAAATAAGTAAGAGAGAAGATTGGAAAGAGGGAACAGAAGAGAGCAGAAGAAAAAGGGTGTAGGGTTAAGGAGGCAAGGGGGACAAGAGGAAAAACAGATGGGGAGAAGATGGGGAGGAAGAGAAAAAGATGGAGAGGGCCCAAGTGAGGATGACAAGAGAGATGGAGGGGTGAAAAGAGGTGGGAAGAAAGCAGTAGGGATGCGAGGAAGGGTGAGAAAAGGACAGATAAGGACAAGAAGATGAGGAGAAAGAATGAGAGAGAAATGAAGAAAGCAGGAGAAATTGCAAAAGCTGCAGATTCAAACATACATTATTCAACCTTTACTTTTAAGTGGGAAATTTTGTTATATTACCCAGTGCTGGAGAACACAATTGTATTTTAATCCTAATGGCAAAATGTGTCTGAAAAATAGCAATTCTTTTCCCCAGCCCTACATTAGCTCTAGTTCTGATACATATTTTTGTCATCTTCCTTAATTTTTAAGCTTTTCTTAATCTGAAGAGTATAAAAAATCAAGATAAAGTAAATAAAACAAATACATAATTAAATTACTTCAGTGGAAGAGCTTTATTTTCCTGTTCTTACAGTTGTGAGCAGAGGTGGATGGATGAAATACAGAGGTGACATTTTGTGGTGGTGTACTTTGTGGGATGAATGCAATTAAAAACAGTCACTTTGGTCCCCACTTTGCACATTTTGAGTTGAACTCCAGCTCAGAGATAATAGGCCCAGTTAGACTGTTTTCCTGCATCACTACCTAAATGAACAAATGGACATTCACAAGAAGAAATGGCACATGGAAGTGTTGAAAAGTAATAGAACTATGATCTTAGGATTGCAAGCGTCTGCTTGAATCAGTCACTTAAGTCCCATTATAATAAGCATGCTGTTCATGTGATATACTTCAGTAGTCATGCGCAAGTTAAATAGATTATGGAAAATGCCCTTATCTAATAGTAATGCATGTGTTCCCACTGTAAATGTCCCTTTTTTTTCGTTAAGGAATCATTTTTGTTCATGAGATTTGTGCAAGTGATGAACTCTTTTAGATTTTAATAAACAAGAACTAAGCCAAGAACTATTTAAGAATCCCAAACTGCTTGGGAAATGTTGCTGTTGGAAACAATTAAGGCTCCTTTCACAGTACATGAAAAGAGCCGGAAATGCACATGTCATGGTTCCATTGATGTTATGCAACCAACATTACTGTGCACGTTGCCCATTAGTACAGTCCCCCACCTGAAGACGATGCATACATACGCACATGGGGAGACAGAGGGAGATGACCTCAACAGGCTCATCAGCTGCCCTCTGTTTAAGCCCAAAAACATTCATTTTTCTTCCTGGTTGACCCTCGACCAGACTAGCATATTCCATAATGGCATCATGTTCTTTATGTCTGCTAAAAACCTTATTTATTTTCTTTTGACTCGCCTCTACCTGCCATCTTTTAATATATTCTCAACAGAAAATCTCTGGAGTCAAAAAGTCTCAAGACTCAAACAACAATCACATTCATAGGGACGGGCCATACAGCAACATTCCACCTAGAATTGACAATCATAGCCGCCCTTTGGTGTAAGTAGAGTAGAAATACTTCTATAAAAACATGTTAAATAAGTGTTAGCAAAAGGAGGGTCTATCAGCACTTTACTTTTCAACACATCCCTGAGTCAACAAACTAATCAGAATTATTGTTTAACTTCTGAACAGTTGAGTGACAAAGCTACAAACACCTTTAACTACACCTTTGTAAGATAAATATGGCAAAAAGAGACCAGCTGAAAATACAACAGAAGAACTAGAGCAAATATAAAACTGTATGGAACTGGCAACCCAAGTTACTAAGTGGATGTATATTTTTAATTTAAAGCACAAAACTTATAAATACTCCAGATCAATCCTTGACATACATGAATAATGCTCCTACTGTCCTTAACAATATGATTAATACCATAAAGGAGCTCACTATCCGCACACCAGGCTATTTCACAATAGTAACATGCTTAACACATGCCTTGAGTGTGTTGGCCTTGGTCACGTAAGCTGTCTGTACTCATGTTCACTTCATTATCATACTCATCCACTGTTTGACGTAGTTTGCTGAGGCTGTGACAATGAACAGTGCACTTTGACCTTTGATGATACAAAAAAGTACAACAGAAGGTAAATTATAATGCAATGCTCCACCACTTTAAGCAGTGCAGCAACACCTTTAAGATATATCATGTAGAATTCTCTGTTTAAATGCCCCAAAAAGTTGTTGAGTAGGGGTGACAATACCTATTGTTATCATAATTCACTACGCCAAAATATGTTTATCTGAGCATATCATGGATGTTATCAGAACAGTGACAAGCTGCATGTTCCTTTATTAATGGAGTATAATACATTTTGTTTCATTGGATGGAAAACAAAATAGTTTTTGTTTAGATTTTTGGATGTGAAAACATGTGTCCTCTGTTCCAATTGATCAAAATTGAGAAAGTACAGTGATGAATACATGAAAATGTCTTGAAATATTGTAATGTTATCATTTTGCCATCTTGACCACCTCCAATGGTGCTTTTCAACCTGCTTTAATTCTGTTTCTCTGCCAAACATCATTATGTAGTTT
The DNA here is from genome assembly GCA_037576955.1 of Lepidarchus adonis. Classification (NCBI taxonomy): domain Eukaryota; kingdom Metazoa; phylum Chordata; class Actinopteri; order Characiformes; family Lepidarchidae; genus Lepidarchus; species Lepidarchus adonis. The sequence goes on from JBBIGC010070765.1 coordinate 8,219, forward strand.
GTTTTAGAACATATGCAAACTTATTTTCTTTCAGAAAATCCTCAAAACATGTCACTTGACCAAATGTTGTAAATTTGTCCTTTTGCATAGTGCAAAAACACACCTCCAGCTACAAACTGTTGTTGTAGCCTGAAACAGCCAGCCAAATCCAGTTGTTTACCATTCCTAATTTAGCATTCAGGTTTATGTGGAGAATTTAGGTGAGGTTGCCAGTCTTATGATGGCAATTCAATGGATAACAGTATTAGCTTGCAAACCAAATGTTCCTATTACAGCCAGTTAATGACCTCTAAATCTGCTCATTAATAGATTTAGACCTCATGACACTGTGGTGTCCCAGGTAAGTATATAACTAGGAAACATTATGTAAGGCCGTTTTACCTCATCATTTAACATAGGGACGACTTTCCAAAAACCCCTCATTGTCTACTGGTAGGGGAAAAACATTCTTTTGTAACAAGGTTTGGGGTGATATAGAAACGGACTTCCGGTTCCTTGTTGTGACAAAAATGTGGCCACCCATGTGACTTGCAAACAACCAGTAATACATTAGTTACCTTTAGTATTTCAAAAAGAAACCTTCACACTAAACTAATACCCCTGAATGGTACCTGGTTTTCATATGGGAATGGGGCTTCATATGTAAAGTATGTTGTTGGAGACTTTGGAAGACGTGATTTGCATCCACTCATTTCCAATTCAAAAACACTGCCATGATAACCTTTGGCTGTGATGACTACATGTCAAGCCCAAGTGCGCCCACACAAAGTCATCAGTCTGAACACACCCTTCCTTTTGAATGACAGGCCAATGCCCCCACTCACACAAGCACTTCACATCATTCACTCATGAAACTATGCTGTTTGTTGGGCTTACATAACATTAAGACTCCGGAGAAAGCACTGTTACACTTTCAATCTAAATCAGACACAAAGTGAACCCAGTATTTTTTAATATAAGTCATGAATAAGGTTGCTATCAATATGATATTTCTGTGGAAATAAAATCTGAGGGCTGGATAGATCTAACCACTGGCCATGGGAACTGATCATGGTGGCGGTAAAACTGGGTAAAAATCCAATAATGGCAAATAATGTGATTATTTTTACTCCAACAGTCAGTCTTAAACAACTAGAATTACCCAGAATCCTTTGTTGTTTCTATATTAGTATCATATTTTTCTTTATTTTCATGTTTTATGTTGTTTATGTTGTTCTCATGCTACAAATAGGCTTGGAAATACTGGCTAGAAGTGCCACAACCCAAAAGTAAAATGCATTATGAGTGGTCATTTTGCTGACACCGATAATTCCATGGGTTGTCAACACAGGCCGATATTATCAGCTGGTTGATATATCAGAGGGGCTCTAGGAAAAAGCTATAAAATTTTATTTCTAGAACTTTTCCCTCCCTGTGCGGAACAAAACACACCCAGCAGGTTATGTAACACCATGAAGAACTGTCATTCTCCAATGTGGAATACATGTCACTTAGTGATGGAGGGCTACAAAAACCATATTAAACCATATTAAGTGTAGTTTCAGACAGGAAAGAAAAATATGGATGTTACAGAGTACTTCATTAAGATAACCTTGGCTATTTCGGCTGTATCCTAAAGCAAATGTTATTGTGCATGACAGAGCAAACACTATATTTGCATGCAAGAGTGCTCCACCTATTACATTAGGTAAGACTCTCTACTTACAAACCTTATCTAAACAATACAGGTGTCTAACACTACACTGTTCCCAGGCCCATTCCCATCCCACTGCTTATAATTCAGTAACTACACTGAAATCATTGCAATATTGTTTTTTCTTAAGCTATAGGACTGAGGATTGAAAGCCTGGAACTGGCAGAAAATCCTAGAACTAAGAAGATAAAAGAGGGGGAAAAGCAATACTTCAGTGCTTTTTAACCCAATCAATATCTGCCACTTCTGAGGCCTAGCATTAGGTCGATTACAATGGACAGCATGCTTCACTGTCTTGAAAAAGTCTAATAATAGAAACCATAGGACAGGCACTGAAGCACCTACCCATTAGTTCTATTATAAGTGTGTTTTGAATCAGCAGGTTTCTGTTCTTCTCTATTCTGTTTCAGAATAGTCTTTGGTAATGGACTTTATGTTCTATATGTAACAGGTTTGGCTGAAAAACAGGAGAGTTTTCCTATAATGTTATTACACTTCCCTGTGGTGTTTTTCATATATGCACACACCATAATCACACAAATTTAGTGTAGTGAAGTCTCTCAATGAAGCATTATGATAAACTGGCAAAGGGTAAAGCTTACATGAGCCTACCTACAAGCTTGATTTTATTATTGCTGCTGTTTTAGACACAATCTAGCAATTAATGTGCCTATGCTGACATATTACTTTATATTAAAAGCGCGGGTTGGTCTCAGTGAGACTGCAACAGCAATGTCTGCCTGTGTGTGTGTGTGTGTGTGTGTGTGTGTGTGTGTGTGTGTGTGTGTGTGTGTGTGTGTGTGTGTGTG
>JBBIGC010070804.1:0-10719 GCA_037576955.1 Lepidarchus adonis
ACTGTAGTGTACTGTAGTGTTTTGTGTGGTACTTTACTGTATTACAGTTAAAAAGGTTTGAAAGGAATGCAATGATCTGCATATCATGTAAATTCATTAAACTGAAAATAGAACAAAGACAAGATATCAAATATTAATTGTATTATGAAGCATACATGCTCATTTTCAATTCGATGCCAGTATCACAAATATTACATATCAAAAAATGTAGTGGAAATGAAACAACTCATCGCGGCTTCTACACACTAATGTTAAACTCTGCTGTGCAAAGAACAAACTGTATGTTAACATCAACAAGAAACGCTGCCTCCTTCTCTGGGCCCAAGTTCAATTAAGTTGGACAGTGGTCTGACCAATCAAAACCCTGAAATACTTTTTTGGAAATCACAGACACTCTGGCTAAAGAAGAGAGGGACCATCTGTCTTTTTATGAAGGCACAGTTCAAAAGCCAACATCTGGGATGGTATCAGCGTACACTAGTACACATCTGGTAAACACGATTAATGCTGAATGATACATGAGGGTTTTAGAGCAACACATGCTGCCATCCAGACGGCATCGTTTTTCAGGGAAAGCCTTGCCAAACCATATACTGCACTTATTACAGCAACATGGCTTCATCATAAAAGAGTCTACACGCTAAACTGAGCAGATGAAACCCTTTGAGAAAGGAACATTTCATAACTTTAGCAGTTGGACTAGAAGTAGAAAAATAGAAGTCAGTGACATCTAAGAGGTTTCTCCAGAGCAGCTCGCAGATGAATTCCTCATCCTTGTGCAGACTTTATATCATTCACTTTTTCACCATTGATCGCTCATTCTTCTGCCAGCCCTGTCCTGTACGGTCAGTCCCCTCTGCCCAATGCTCAGGTCGTTTGTTATCTTGACTAGTTGATCATTGTTTATTCTGACCCCTACTGACCTGATCCCTGTAGGAAACGTCTCACTTCATTAACTCAGACTAATTGATTCCCACTTTTCTAACGAACTAATGCGTTTGAAGAAACTGCCGTGTGATCGATAACGCTGGTGGGTGAATATCGATCAGTATGGCGAGTGAAAGAAGCTTTTTTAATCAGCCGTATAGAAATGGACAGGGTCAAAGGTTGGGGTGATCATTCCTGATTATTCATTCGGTGTTTTGGGATTCTTTTCCAATTTCGTACTCAGAAACGTTGCCTTTAGTTAACTCTTTAGACCCCACCGGGATTTCGGAGCACACATGGATGCTTGACGGTTTGCAGAGGCTGGTCCACGGTGCTGATAAACAACAGGCTCATTTTTAAATACATGCCAAAGGTTTCATTTTCATTGGGGAAAAAATTCTAGCTATTGGGACATAGCCAATGTGTCGATGCCAGAGATGGACCTGATTCGCCAGTGAGTTTTTCGGCCTAAAAAATTGCATTTGGTGATGAAACTCCAGTTATACACAGGTTCAAATGAACAAAACAGTGTAACGAACTTCAGACACTTAATTATCCCTCTTTTAAACAATATATTAAACGTGAACCCAAGACAAAAATGGTCTTGGTGTAGACACCATTAGGATATAAAGTCTTTAAGTCACATGACACTAAGCTCCTCAGTACAGGTAGTCAGTGTAAGAACGATGGCTCTGCACCTTTCAGTGGGAACCGTTTCCTTTGGGTGGGAGGTGGTTGGCGATATAAAGGGTTTGACTGAGCCGCAGAACTCGTCGCAGGCTGCAGGAGTCGTGGAGAAGTATCAGATCAGGAGTTGTAAAATCACTGTGGATTGATACGATGTTGCAAAGTATAAGCGGGTTTGTTACTGCGGGCATCACATGACCTCGCCACCTTCCATTGCACAGTACAGGGGGATCGGCCAGAATGAATTTGATGGAGAAAAGTAGTTTTCCTTGCATAGCCCCACTCAGTAGAAACCATTAACTAGACTTGACTAGACTATCAAAAGAAATCACTTGTATTTTGTGCAAAACTGCAAAGGAAATGAACATTGTCAAAATAAATGACTCTAGCTGAGCTTATTCCAAAAATGGTTAAAACAGTTTCCTCTGTTGTCCAACGAGGAGAATAAAGCAAGAATAAAACAAAGAGTCTTGATCAGCTCCCAGCCATGCACTTGTTAGCTTGCCATGGCTCATCTGAGGCAGCATGTGTTACTCATCCAGCATGGAAACAGACCGATTTCCCTCTGCAGGAATACCTATAATCACAAGTGATATTACCTTGATATCAGTGGCATAGGGGCTGAGAGGAAGGCTGCATGCACAAAGCAGCTTCACTAGAGGAAACTCAATACTCAGGCAGTGGGGCTCTAAACACAGGAAGGCAGGGATGCGGACACACACAGGGCAGATTCCGTTCAAAAACAGAACAGAACAGATGTCAAATCCAAGAAATAAAAAGCTGGTTTGTAACGCAATCAGATTTTACAAAGTATCTCGGACTGGTCGGACCATGATAAGGTGACCAGTTCAGTGGATAAATGAACAGCAAACCACCTAGACATTTGTTTTTTCTGGTCACCTCATGTAGCAATACCACCAGCAACCATTAGATGGAACAGTTATCTGCCCCAGCTATCCCTACACCAGGCTACATATGAGGAAAGCATGTCAGTCCGAACCCCATACAGTCTTCAAATGATACAATAACGGCCTTCACAGGACAGTGGATCTCTTTATGGAACCTGACTGACACTGATTGGACTATAATAGTCAGAGATGAGACAATCTGTCTAGCACAGTTACAGCTAGTGTGACACTGTGGTAGAACGGGATAGAAACACTCCCTTCAGCAGGGGGCGCAGTCATGTACTGGGTGGGAATATGTCTTGGAGAGATGGATGTGTGGATGGAGCGTGAATCCGACCTCAGACCTCCTCTTGAAGTGGATCAGATCATTTGAAGTGTGTAAATATGAAAAGTAATGAAACTAGAATGAGCCACGGATGTGTTTGGTAAAGCAATGGCAGTGCACGGAGGTTGAACCTGGAGACAGCAAATAGCAGAGGGAGAAATGACAATATCAGTGATGCCTGTTCTGTTTCTGGAGAAGTGCTAGATTTTGCATTGATGTTATCAACTATGTGGCACCACTCCACCAATGGGTCATAATGTGCTACTGTAGGGTCATGCACCTCCTAGAGCAGTGGTCCCCAATCCCCGGGCGATGGACCGGTACTGGGCCGTGGAGCATTTTGTACCAGGCCGTACAAAAAATGTAACTTTTTAAAAATATATATGATCTAAGTGTGTTAGAGACTCAACTTTGCCGGTATTCTGGATGAAAGTCATGGCAGAAAACCCTGAGATCACCACAACAGCACTGAAAACGTATTTTGAAAGGAAAGTTAACGCGTTACCATAGCGACCAGAGCATATTTGGGGCAGAGAGGAGGACGTTACTCTGAAATGTTAGCGCATTTCAGGACGACGCTGCTAATAAAGTTACATAATTACACAGTGGGTTCACCTTAATTATTATATTTACAAAATACCACAGTTTTTATGTTGGTCGTATTGTATTTTGTTGTTTTTATCCGCGACACATTAAATGCCGGTCCGTAAAAATATTATCTGACATTAAAACGGTCCGTGGCGTAAAAAATGTCAAAGGCCAAATCAGCAAACAAATGACATATTTGTCAAAATGGTTGTTGAGCAATTGCCCAAAGAGTGCGTTGTACCTTCCCCGCTTCAGGGGGCGCTACCATCTAGACACATAAGGTGCTATTTGGATTGAACAGACTGAACAGAGCCCCGCCCCCTACCTTTAAAGTCAATGACAGATAATGGACGCACCCCCCAGAGCCTCCGTCCAGCCCTGGGAAATCCCCCTTCTGAAGCCCAGTATTGACACAGTGCTCTTGTTTTATAGCGACGTTCTAAATTTGGGCAAATTGCTCGCGCTTCAAAAGCATGTAGATTTAATTTACACATATAGACGAGCTGCTGTAGTGCAGTCAGCGCAGTGTATAAGCCACTGCTATTGATCCAGAGTATTGATGCATTGACCTGAGCATCCATCTCCAGCGCAGCAACAGCAAGGACCCTTTATCTCCTTTTACACTTTCTGCTGCTTTCGCTTCGCTTCAAAGTCCATGACAAATAAAACTTCCCCACTAAAAATGTGACGAGTCTTTAAAAATAGGCCAGTGTGCAATCAGTCGGGGCATTGAGCAACAATTCGGGCCATTCTGAGGCACTCCGGAGAGCTTTTAATCTCCTCTCTGGCATTTTGCACAATTTAGCACACATTAAACTCCAGTCCTGCTGCAGCTGAACCCTCCTAATGTCATTTGTTTCCCATTAACTTCCCTCACCTTCACTCCACTCCCTCCATCTCGCGCTACCTCCACAGCTTTAAACGCCCCCCTGATTCGCTCACCTGCTTTAAAAGATCATATAAACACTGACGTTGCATTGGTTTATTCTAAGTGCTGCTATGGTGACATACTAAACCTCCTCACAATCTCTGCCCTTATTAATATTTTGGCCATGATACGATATTGGGATTCTTCCACATGAAAGCAGACAGTCTCTGCAGCCGTCTCTCAACTCTGACTTCCTTTACAGTTTCTGCATGAGAAAAACGATGTCATGCACCTTGTGGACTTCAGAAGTGTTATCAGTTAGTAGTGAGTAGATGCACTTACCAAAATAAAAGTCTCTCACACAAATAAGAAAATGTAAACTATTAAATATTGGCTGTTGTGAGAATGTAATGTAAAAATTGTAATAAACTCTATGGATATAGTTTTACATAATAAACATTTAAGCTACACTGATATACTTTACATTATAAGCGTATTAAGATTACGATTAAGATAAGTAACATGATGATGGGAAGTCCTCTATAGTTCACATTTTATACTTATTTCACTGTTTACATTTTCCAGTTATGATTATTATTATTTTTACAATTTACAGTATTACAGTACAGTTACTGTTTACAATTTAGTTTCAGAACAGTTGTTAACATTTTACAGTTACGTCCGTACAGTTATAATCTACATTTCATACTTATTTCAGTAGTCACATTTTGCAGTTATTATTATTATTACTTTACCATTTACACTATTACAGTGCAGTTACTGTTTACATTTTAGTTATTATTGTACAGTTGTTAACATTTTACAGTTACGTCAGTACAGTTATAATTTACATTTATACTTATTTCAGTAGTCCCATTTTGCAGTTATTTATATATTACACTGCCGTTATTGTTTCCATTTTACAATTCTTTCAGTAGTTTATTTTATATTTTACAGTTATTACAGCACATTTAATGTTTACATGTTACAATGATTCAGCAGTTATTGTTTACATTTTAAAGTAGTACCGTTATTTCACTATTGTTTACATTTTTAATCTATTTTCTATAACATATTTCTCTCTAATTTTGTATTACTTAATGTTTCATTATTATATTCATTTTTAAATTGTTTATTTTTTCAGGTTGTGGGGAAGCTGAAGATGATCCCAGCTAATTATGGTCCTAGACAGGACACATCCTGGACAGGAGGCCAACCCATCACAGTTACGTAACTTTACATCGATTTAGTCTATTTGATATCATAACCACTTTGGGACTTGGATTTTGGTGACTGGAACCAGACTTCCAACACAAATACAGCCATTTCCTCTCCAAACCCACAGAGAAACTTAACAGTTCTGTCCTCAACTACTCCATGTTGTCCTTCACACTGCAGATCTGAAGCTCCTTGGCTGAACGGGTCTTTTCTGTGGGCGGCTGAAACACAGGCCGCCCTGAATACTCAATAACCTTTTACCTCGGAGTGGCCGGGCGCTCGCAGCGATCAGACGCTGGCTTTTCTAAGGGAGCGCGGCGCAGGGCTAATCGTTAAACATGTACCCATCAATCACTCGGATCCAGCCCGGCAACTCAACTTGGTTGGTGCTGCCCGAGCGGGGGCTTTTTGAGGGATATAATTGGGAAACAGAGCGAATTCGCAGAGGGCCGTTCAGCATGAATAAGCATTCAAGCCGCCTCAACGTGGAGGATTGGAAAATTGGCCGTTTTCGAGAACGGTAAACCTTCTAGCAGGTAATGAGGAAAGAAATGACGTTTCGCTTCGAATGGTTTACTGGGATCTGCACATAACAGCCCTGCAGAAAGTACTGTCTGAACTGTACTGATTCACACTGATGGTACCGCCGTCATTTCCAGTCAAGTTCTTGGTACTAACTTGGAAATTAAAAAAAGTACAAACTCCAATAGGACGATAAACTCAATTTTTGGGGTATAAAAATATTACCAGTCACTTACCAGTTTAGTTGGGCCAGTTAGTTCCTCAGGGTACGTTTTACCACAGTCGCATACTCATACTGACAATTCGTCCCATCTCTTAATATCATAGTTCAATCAGCAACAGTCATGTTGCATAGAACAATGGTCCCCAACCACCGGGCCGTGGACCGGTACCAGGCCGTGGAGCCGTACAAAAAATTTAAACTTTAAAAAAAAAATAAAATAAAATAAAAAATTCTAGCTTCAGCATCTAAGTGTGTTAGAGACTCAACTTTGCCGGTATTCTGGATGAAAGTCGTGGCAGAAAACCCTGAGATCGCAACAACAGCACTGAAAACATATTCTGAAAGGAATGTTTATGCATTACTATAGCGACCAGAGTGCGTGAGGGGCAGAGGAGGACGTTCTTAGCGCATTTCAGGAAGACGCTGCTAATAAAGTTACATAATTACACAGTGGATTCACCTTTATTTACAAAATACCACAGTTTTGTGTTGGTTGTATCATTTTATTTTGTTGTTTTTATTCGCGATACCTTAAAGGCCGGTCTGCGAAAATACTTTCTGACATTAGACCGGTCCGTGGCGTGAAAAAGGTTGGGGACCGCTGGCAAAGAGTACCGTCCTTTTTGTGCAATTTTGTTCTGGGTTAAAGTCGCCCACATCACTTTGATATTCTCTTACGTTAAGGGCATTTTTCCCCAATTGCAGCCACTGCCATGCAATCTGTATGGGGTCCTGGTGGGCTCACACTGAAGCGTTTTCCTCATATGTAACCTGGTGTAGGGAATACTAGGGCAGCCAGCTATTATGTTAGAGGTTACTGGTGGTACTGATATATGAGGCGACAAGAAAAAACAAATGGTTCATTGTAATGTGACAATGTCTAGCTAGCTGTTTACCCAGTCAAAACTTTTGCCATCATTGGAAAAATTACCCCCAACCCCCCATTATTGGCATAACTAGAGTAACAAGAAGGTGAGCACTTGGACTGGACTGTAGAAGAAGCATTGGTTTTTACTCTGTTTTACTAGATACTATCAATACAGTGTCAATAATTTTTTCCATGATTTTAATATCCATACAATGATGATATTCATTCCAAACTGCTCAGGTCACAGGGAAACTGACTATGGGCAAACATTCAACACAGAGACAGACAGCCACACACACTTGGGCGACGTCAGCCTAAACCACATGCCTTTAAACAATGGGAGGAAACCGGAGAACCTGGAGGAAACCGGAGAAGAGCTTGTACAGATTGAACCCAAGACCTTCTCGATATGAGGTGACACACCAAACCACCTGTCCAGTATTGCTATTTATTTACAATTTCATGTTTTAGATTTAGAAAAATAGTTAAAATGTATCTTTCAAATGTTTAAGAGACTTTTATTTTGATAAATACATACATTCTAACAACATCGCTTCTGAAGTTCACAACGTGGTGCAAGACTTTCTTCTGGAAAGGAAGTCAGAGTCGAGAGACGGCTGCAGAGACTCCTGTACGTAACTCACTCTCTGCTGTGGAAGCATCACATTAATATTGCACCGTGGTTCAAATATCATGATTGCCGCTGCCAAAAATACAAAGTAAAAAGTAGACGTGATTTTTGAAATCTGATGGAAAGGGTGTATCAGGCAGCGATTTTACAGCTTCTGTGGATCTGAAACTTCCCAATGACTGGCACAGCACGCGATGAGCTCTGCTGCACAGTCGGACCCTTTATATTGCCCACTGTATACTGTATAGAGCCGATTCCCACTGAGAAGTGCAGAGATATCGCTCTTATACTATCTGCTGGTGTGGATGAGCCCAGTGTCATGTGACTTAAGCAGAAAAACAGGTTTCTGAATTTTTTTTATCAAAATATGAGAATTTTTAGAAATAACTTAACGGAATTTATATCATATCATTACGATTTGAGGTGAGTGTGTGAGATTTAGATGTGTAAACCCTGCCCACTTGTTTGCACAACATTTTACTGCTAATTTCTAAACCATTTCACTTTGCAATAATTTTCGTCGGCGAATCGTTCATGTGTACCTTCCTCAGCCTTCATTAGCCTCGCCGCGCCGCTTAGCCAATATTATTCCCAGTAAAGAATGATGAAAAATGATTTTTCAGAGGTTTACAGACAACAGCCCTTCCACAGTACTGCTGATGGATGCCGACGCACACTTGAGGTGGCATCTACATATTTTACACACTGACAGTGTAACATTCAATAAAAGGAATAATATGAATGAGCCTTCTCGCATAAATCACTTTCCGTTCTGCTGGGGCTTCAAGGGTCTATTCTCTTCCATTTCTTCTGCGTTTGTGAGCTCAGCACATTTGTATGGGCTTTATAAGGCAAAACCAAACTTCCTTTACTCCTGTATTTTCAAGGCGTACGCAAATGAGCTGTGTTCTGATTGGCTACCCTGTAATGCTCCTTATAATTTCAGCGTGGCAGGGGGTGGAGCTCCAGACAGAATCGGTTGCTATTATACGCCTGACGTTACAAAAATATATGGCTAAACCCACAAATCGCATGGAAGTAGAATCTACAAGGCCTAATGTCGCTTCTTCCACTTCATAAACTGGCTCAATTTGATTTGGCTCGACTTGGGTTTTACGGTTTTCCATTGGGAAAATATGGAACCTAGTATCCGCGCTATTTTCTTTATCTATTCTTTTGTGGTTCCAAGCGAGCTGAGTGTATAGTGAGCAACACAGCCTAACTGATCATAAGCCTAACCCATAAGCGTAATAATTCTCTTTTTTAAACAAAAAATGATCAAAAACCCACTGTAACGCACTGAAAAACAGCACCAAAACATGAGGAATGTCACTGGCCTGAAACTGCTGTTGTGAAACTATTGTTTCCTCCTTTGACCCAACATTTACTGGTTTGCCAACTGCATTCCTCAATCAACACTAAGCTGTAGTGTTAGGAGTAAACTGTACTGCATTGTTGTCTATGTTTATGAAGGTAGATGAAGAATCAGCCTCTGGAACGACATGGAAGCAGATGTTCTACAGATCATCTGCAGCTTTTCCATGAAATTGTACTAGCTCAACTCAACTCGAGGGTTTCCATTGGGCAAATCTAGGACATTGTACCATATACTTTTTTCGCACCGCCTCCTTTAAGGTCCCAAGTGAGGTACCAAGGTGTGACGCTAGCCTTCAATGGAGAGTAGTCAGCAGTGCAACCATGTGTTGAAGGGTTATATCTGACACCAACTGTGTTTAATGACATTTGGATATTGTAGCAAATCTTTCTTTACAGAGACGCGAGCTACGAAAACCTGAGAGGAACTTATTAGACACTGTGCATTGAGAAGATGAAGTCGTCCACCTGCAGTGTAATGAATGTGAAAAAGCCGTGTGCTACCAAAGCAGCTTTAGGATGAATGAAAGCATTTTCATGGAAATAACTCATCTTCTCTCTCTTCAAGGACGTTCCACTCCACTAAAGGAGCATTTTCTGAATTTAAACAGATCCTCCGCGCACATGTCAAGCCCGAAACTTCTCTCGAAAGGAATGCACATTCTATGAAATCTTAGGATGCCTTCGCGGCGCTGCAGTTGGGCACGAAAAAAGCAAAAAACAAGAAGAAGGAGAAGAGGAGGAAAGCTCAGCTTCTCACCCCTCAGGCAACACATTTCCTAGTGGAACTAGAAGTCTAGAAACTCTGTTGACCCCTGAAGCGGTCCCAGGTCTTGGGAAAGGGAGCGGAAGGAAATGTGATTAAAGGTCTGTCTGAAATTCGCCATGTTTGGAAATGAAATGAATGCTAATTTCGTTTGAGGCTCAGTGAAGAAGTTGGATTAGCAATGAGCTGGTGCTCCACAGTAAAACAGATTAGCACTCCACTGACTTGACTCAGACATACGCCAAAGTAGAATCAGATTCTCACCCCAGACACTCGATTCCAACTCCAGAGACTTGACTCAGACTCGGTCCTCACAGACTGGACTTCGACTCATGCTCCAGACACTCAAATCAGACTGGCATCCCACAGACTTGACTCAGACTCACACCACACAGATGTGAATCAGATTAACGATCGAGAGATTCAACTCAGACCCCAGAGACTCGACCCAGATCACATTTTTATCCCAAACTCAACTCAGACTCACACTCAAACACTCTAATCAGATACTCAGACTTAAACCCCACAGTTGTGAATCAGATTTGCACCAAAGAGACATGACTTAGACTCTGACCCCAGAGACTCAACTTAGACCCCACAGGCTTGACTCAGACTCACACTCCAGACACTCAGTTCTGAATGGCACCCCACCGACTTGAATCAGTCCCACACCCCAGGAACTCGACTAAGTCTCGCAATCCAGAGACTAGACTAAGATTCACAATCCAGAGACTTAACTAAGACTCACAAGCCAGAGACTTGACTAAGACTCACAATCCAGAGACTTGACTCAGACTAACAATCCAGAGACTAG
>JBBIGC010070871.1:0-10717 GCA_037576955.1 Lepidarchus adonis
ATCTCCTCCTCCCTGACCCTTAACACAGGTGCACCACAGGGGTGCGTGCTCTCTCCCCTCTTGTACTCTCTGTTCACATACGACTGTGCTGCGAAGCACAGCTCCAACATCATCATCAAGTTTGCTGATGACACAACCATCCTGGGCCTCATCTCAGACAACGATGAGACGCCTACAGAGCAGAGGTGAAGTCTCTGACCAGCTGGTGCCAGGCCAACAACCTTGCTCTGAACATCAGCAAAACAAAAGAGATGATCGTGGATTTCAGGAGGCAGCAAAGGAAGGAGACACATACCCCTCTACATCAATGATGCTGAGGTGGAAAGGGTCAGCAGCTTCAAGTTCCTTGGTGTGCACATTACCGAGGACCTTTCCTGGACACTGCATGCAGACACTGTGGTCAAGAAAGCTCGCCAGCGCCTCTTTTTCCTGAGGAGGCTGAAAAAGTTCGGCATGAACTCCAGCATCATGACGAACTTCTACAGGTGCACCATCGAGAGCTTGATGACAGGCTGCATAACAGTGTGGTATGGCAACAGCACTGCCCACAGCCGGAAGACACTGCAGAGAGTGGTGGAGACTGCAGAACACATCACGGGAAACAGTCTCCCTGCCATTCAGGACATCTACCACCTGCGGTGTCTGAGAAAAGTGCAGAACATTATCAAGGACCACAGCCAGCCAGCACGCAGTCTGTTCTCCCTGCTACCGTCTGGCAGGCGCTACAGGAGCATCACTGCTCGCACCACACAACTGAAGGACAGTTTTTATTGCAGGGCCATAAGGCTTCTGAACTCAAACCCTCCACCACGTACTGCCATTACACTACCGAACTCATAAACTACCACCACACACCGTCACACTCTTGCCTTTCAACGTGCAAATATACTGTTCACTGGTCACTCTTTTTATACTCTTTACACTTTTGAACATTGCACCTTAACATTGTACTGTATATATTCTTATATATTTATTTATTTTTATTTATTATTATTTTTCTTTTGTACATACTAGATTTATATAATTTACTATTACTTTCTTTGCTTTTGATTGTTGCTTGTTTGGTTTTCTGTCCATATGCTGAGTTTACTGGTCCTACTTGTCCAGCACATTTCATTGTATGGTTAACCCAGTTAACATGCACATGACAATAAACTTGAACTTGAACTTGAACTCTTGGCCTTGGAAGAGAACCCCAGGACAACTGGATATGGATTGCCCATATGATGCCATTACATGACATGAATAGTGATTTACCAAGACCTGCTGTCCACTACAGAGGACATATGATAAAAACGAAACAATTTTTTCTAGTGCTGCAACATCTAAAAACTTATCTGAGCTTCCAGCTTCGGATTCATGTCTCACTCTGCTGCCTGGATCATGAGGAGGAAGATCATCTTACAGATGACCCCCCACGCCCACTGAAGAGAGCAGCATAGACAGAAAGCTACCTGAACTCCTTATCTTATTTATTCATAATTTTCTTCTCTTTTTATAGCTCTCAGGTGTCGACCAGAGGAGGATGGTTCCCCTTCTGAGCCTTGGTTCCTCTCAAGGTTTCTTCCTATATTTAGGGAGTTTTTCTTGCCACTGTCACTTTGGCTCATTGGGGCTCGGACCCGGATTTTATAATCTCTGTAAAGCTGCTTTGTGACAACGTCAGTTGTAAAAAGCGCTGTATAAATAAAATTGACTTGACTTATCTAAAAAAAAACCTCAACAACCAAACATTTTTTTTCCGGGTCTCAGAAGGATATGGAGGACAAACTGTACAATACTGTCCATATATTTGAACATATTGCACAAGATGCTTTGATGATATTGCTGTGGTCATTCAGAAAAAAAAAAATTCTTATTTTTGTTTACAGCTGCTTATCACCATGTGACATGCATCTTTTTATCATGTCTTCATTGTGCTCTATAAGTGGAAACGGGCATTTTAGTAACATAACCTTTGGATCCTACAGTTTGGATGTTGACACTAGATGTTTTAGCTCAAAGCCTGTCTCTAAATATTACTGTAGTCTGTTTGCTTGCTCTAGTGAGGACAGTGGACTGTGGTGCACTCCCACAGAGCCTTTTAAACTCAGTGAGAAAGAGTGGGATCAAACAATCACCAACAAACTGCGACATAACATCACTATCTGTTAGGGTGAGTGCATGACAATGTGGCTGAATGTAGTTAGGTGTTTCCTGAAGTTGGAGATGGGGCAGTTGCTTGATTCAATCCAAAATTGAGCAGCAAATCCCAGCAACCTGTACAATCACATGCTTCTGTGAAAAGATTTTGCTTCTCACAGTTTAGTGGATGGAGGACAACAGGGTGTCCGGTGTTGTGGGCAGATGTGGGCGTGTAATGCCCCCCTAATAAAGTTTGATTGCTCTGTTGCTGCAACTGAGGAAACATGACTGCAGACGATCTGGAAAATGATGATAGTCAAGCCCCTTGTGGAGTGTTTCAGGTCTGCAGTACTTAGTACTTATCAAAAGTGATCCAAGGAAGGACAACAGGTTAAGCCTGTCTGGTCCAATCCCAAAGAGGGGTTCCTGTTATATAAAATGTTAATGCTGTTTCTGATAGAAATGTGTTGAAACACAGTCATAGTTTCAGCAGCATGAGGGGAACCTACTTAATATTAATAGTAGTTACCAAACATCCTGTACCAAACAATATGGTACAAATAGGTGTATTGCTAGCTTGCTAACTCTATTGACATGAACATTAAATAGGCTACTAATCTTCAAACGTTTATAAGTAGCTATTATCATTGTCTTCCTATTGGCATTCCAATAAAATGAGTGGACCAAGCTAAACCCCCAGTATGAAAGTTCTGGCTAAGACCCTGGTATACAAAGCAAAGACAATGGAGTTTGATTACTCTCTCTCGTTTCTACTACATGACAATATACAACTGCCTGTACCTCTCTCCTCTGGTCCTCCATTCTTTCCATGGTGGCACTCTGATTGATGTGGTAGTGGCATTCCATCCTCTCAGCGGATACTCGTTCCTGCGTCATCTTCTCTAGAACTTTAATCTAGCTCATGTTAACAGATGCAAAGATTAGATCACCCTTTTTGTAGTGGAACCAAATGTTCTTGGCTTATCTTTGGTTCAGGCCACAAATGTCAAAACACAAAAACTTGACCTAAAACATTAACTGATTTTTTACATGAGTCATCAGAGTAATTAAAGTGATTTAATTAAACAAATAAGACAATAATATTACATTAAACCATTTATTTATTGAGAAAGAGTTGGCCTCCACCAATCCACAAATTCATTTTAAATTTAAGACCTCCAGGAGTGGGTGACCAACAAAGATCCAGAGCAAAGTGTTTGATTGCCTGCAAAATCACAAAGATGACCAGTGCAACTTCTCTTTCATTGGCTACTATCAATGTTCATGAGGAGAACAATGATAAGTAGCGTTGCAAGGTGAAAGACAGTGCTCTTATGATGATGAGGGCTTCTAAAGAGCCTCTAATGGCATATTCTAGCACTAAGATGATTTTTGGCCATTCTGCATGTCTACAGTGACTCCTTCAGTAAAGAGTCTTGCAACACAGCTGCTGCTATTCACTCATTGGTTGGGCTGCTGCTTGAATTTGCAGTCTGTGATCTAACTAGGATTTTTTTCCTCAAAATGTTGATCTCACCCATTGAAAATTGAAAAAAAGGTGTTTGGTTGATTTCTCTGTCAGTTACTAATTATGTTGCTGGTTTAATTTGATATATTAGGTCTTAAATTCAGCAGTTACTCTTAGCTGTATTAAATGTGTGTTGTTTCTAGCCAAAATAATAATGAAATATTCATACTGCAGTACTTGCTAAGTTTAACTACAAACACAACTCTTGTTGCATTTTAATTCCCAGAAACCATTCATCTTTCTCTGAAGACCAGGGTGTTCCCCTATGCATGCTATTATTAATAATACTGTATTATCACTGTTACTAAGGAAAACGGACAAACCTTATGTTTGCTTTGACGATCTATTTTACCCAGTTTGCAGTTCATCTGCTCCTGAACAGTGTGGATCTGGGACCTCATCTCTTTCTTGGTGGCATTGAGCTGGTTCTCCAGTTTTTTTATTAGGGGCTTACAGTGACAGCCATTAGCAGGTGCCTGCATCAATGACATGGTGATTACCTCAAGAGAAAGAAATGCATGTGTAAATGCAGAAAGCCACTTTCAACACATTACCTGTTTGATGCAGCCTTCTCTGTCACGGTACAGAGTGTAAAGTTGGTAAGGTTTTGCGCTGGGACACCTTTCTTCTTCTGGAGGGCTGGAACTGCTGTGTCTCACTCGTCTAGAGGTCTGTAGATGGTCCACCCTCAAGGACACATGCTCAGACTAAATCATCAGTCAAAATATAAACATGGAGTTATGGGTTTACAGTTCTTCCAAACTCAGAGAGGAAAATCTTTAAAACATTTTTAAAATCATGTTCCTTGCAGAACTGCATTAAAACATCTCTGTACATTGCCAAAAAATGAAAAAATTACAATTAAATAAATCAAATACATGCAGTGAAACCATGTTAGCTCGCCACTCGTTCTCTCGCCATGAACGGCTGCAGAACAGATTTCCTTCCATGTTATTTATCTTGTTAAACCGCCAACCTCCTTGGGTCCATGTTAGCTCTGTAGTCTAGAATCCTGTTTTCTCATTATTAACTCATGTCTGATTAATTCATGTATGTAATTAAGCTGCGGAGGCTTTATTAATAGCCGGCAACATGCTAGCATCAAGCTGCAACATGAATGCACTTATTGCTTATTGCCAGTGTCTCTCGTGGGAGTCCAGTATTACCATTAAGCATTAGTAAGTGTTCAACTACATTCTATTACTGTATATGACAGACAAACCCTGCAAAAAAGGAAAACAGTGCCATAACCATGACCCCCGTGATCTGTTAAGACAGCTTGCCATCCCTGCCTTTTGCAACATTTAATGGGGTGAGCTAACGGGGTTTGACTGTATATAAATAAATGAATGAATAATTAATGCAAGAACATGCAATAAAAATGTAGAACATCTGCCCTTTACAATAAATAAATGTGCCATTGGTTTCAAACGTTGTAGTGAGACTAAGACTGGGTCCCAGACCAAGATTAAACCTAAGCGATGAATAGATTCTTACCCTTTCTTTGAGTCTCCTGGTCTTCCTCCTAGTGTGAGGGCTGGAGCTGGTCTTATTCAGTGGTTGTCCGATCCTGCAAAGTGCTCGGTCACTGCTTTGCGTGTCTTCAGCCACGGAGCCACTGTCCTGCACAGCGACCAGAGCCTTTACTATGAGGAGGATTACCACAGCCACATGACCACTGGCCTTTTATGGTATAGTACAGGAGCTTAGGCGTCCACTCATGCTTATTGCTTCTAGCAGCTTTAAATATTAAGTGATGCATTCGCAGACAAACAGCACAATGCTAAGTGGTAGGGAAGTCTTAGTGGAACTCTTAAAGAGACAGTTCAGTGGAGTAGCACTTTTCCAAAGATCATCAGTCAAGATAATAATGTATGGTGTTTAAAAAAGGGGTGTTTCTAGGCATAGGCAACATAGGACCCAACACCCCCAAGACACACCTGGTTGGCTAAAAAAATTGTATATCCCCTCACCCCACAAGATTAGACTACTGGAATTGCCATAAACATCAACTATATAGCCGTCTAATTTAGCCAATTAGCCAGTGTAATGTTAATTAGATTTCAGATATCAAACCATCATATTATCACTCTCACTTTTCCATGAAGCACTTCATCCCTGGGTACAGACTGGGCTCTTCTCTGTGCTCTCAGTAAATCCCTCCTCTTCCTCACAGTTCTACCACGTGCAAACCTCTGAACCTGTACAACACCAGTGATAGACTTAGCATGTACAATATCACAGTGAAAATATAGCACAGCTCAAAAGCTTGAACAGGCTTTTTATCTTTTTGCTATTTAAACATTTGGGAATAATAGTAGACGTTCATTCATTTTACAAATCTCAGCTGATTATGGGCCCAAGGCCGGATTCAGCCTGGACAGGAGGCTAGAGACAACATAGAGCCTGACATCCATTGACACAGATACACATATGGGCAGTTTAGAGTAGCCAGTCAACCTGAATCACAAGCCTTTGGACAGTGGGAGAAAACTAGAGCACCTGGAAGAATCCCATGCAAACTCGGGGATCAAACCCAGGACCTTCGTGCTGTGAGGCTAACCCACTGCACCACCATGCCACCCTAGTAAATGCATCAATTCTGTTAAATGACACATAAGTAATTATACAGTGACCAAAAAATTGTTTAACAAACTCAACCTAATGTTGCCCTAATGATCTACACAGAGATCTACACTTTTATCCATTATCCCAAGCAGCTTTATGAAAAAAGCACATTGACTAGCATGGCTAAAGCAGGTATTGGGGATTTAGCATAGATAATTAAATCCCCTCACTGCCTCAAAATGTTGATCTCACTGAACTTCAAAAAATGAGTTAACAGAATGAAAACAGTTCTTTGTGGAGGTTTGTTAACCTATTACTAGGAGGTAACTTGATTTTTTTTTAAGTTAAGAGTTTTTAGGGCTTTTTTAAGTATTTTGTTTTTTATTTATAGTGTATGCTCATGCTGCACTGGCCCAGAAGCAAACCTGTTTGACAAAAACATTTGTGCATAGTCTTTAAATTGATTTTAAAGTCTTTATGTACCTTTACTGTAATATGAAAGTTCAACAATTTCTATGTTCTAGGGGAAAGTGCATGATTTCTGAGTAAAGGTTTTTGATTTGATCTCTTTTATCTGATCACATGCCTTCCTGTAGTGCATAAAACACAAAAAGAGGTTGCAACACTGGCATTGGATTGCCTGCAATAGGGATTAATAGAATACACTTCCATCAGACACACTGGACACTGCTGGTTTCTTTTTATCTGTTTTGGCTGAAGCTGATGGTTGTAATGATTATTTTCATATTCAGACATAACATTAACACCACCTCACCATCAGACCCATCAATGAGCCTCGGGAGCACATGGCCTTCTGGCTGATTTATCAGTTGTCCTCCCTTGGATTACTTTTGGTAGATATTAACTACTGCATATCTGGAACCCCCCTCCCCACCACACACACAAGACCTGCTGTTTTAGAGATGTTCTAGCCATCATCATTCACAATCAGGCCCTTGTCACAGTAGCTCAGATTCTTACGCTCCTGCTTCTAGCACATCAACTTCAAGAACTGACTTTTCACTTGTTGCTTAATACCCCCTTTTTCTTTTGTACTTAATAATTTATGCAGGAAATGGTTATATACATCAAATGTTTAACCTGAGTAATTGTACCATTTTAAGAAACAATAAGGTAATTGTGAAATTAATGGCAGCAAGTGGCAGATTAATATTTTCTTATTCTTGTCTGTTATAGGATTCTAGCTGATGAACAGAACTGAGTCTTCTTTGTTGTATTTTCCATCTCATGCACCAAAAATGCACTCAGGCCAGTTCAGCACTCTTCTACTACAAGTCTTCTACTACAATAGATACAATTTAGCATTATCTTACTGAAATATGTATGTAATTCTTTTCCTGAAAAAGACATCATCTGGGTGGGAGCATATGTTGCTCTAAAATCTCTATATACCTTTTACCACTGATGGTGTCTTTCTCGATATGGGTGCGTTAATGCCTATGGAATTGTGAATGAATTTGTGAATTCTGGAAGTGTTCCTGAGCCCATGTAACGATTTCCAGGAGAGAACCATGGCTGTTTTTAATGCATTGCTGCCTGATAATAATGATTTCCTTGTCACTTGTGCACAGAGAATTCTCAAGATTCTCAAACTCTTTTGATGATATTTTGTACTGTTGATAATGATAATAAGTTTTTGGAATTTTATGTCAAGGAATATTATTCTGAAATTATTCATAACATAGAATCATTTTTGGCAGATTGGTGAACCTCAGACCAGCTTTACTTCTGAGATTCTCTGCCTGTCTGAGATGCTCTTTTTATACACAATGTTACTGACTTCCACGTGTTTACTTAATTTTGTTGCCCTGTCCCAACTTTTTGAGATGTGCTTTTGCCATCAAATTCAAAATTCGATTTTATATATAATAGTAATATGTCTTACTTTTGTTTTCTGCTTTATTTTGAATAAAATATTGGTTTATGGAATTTGCAAATCATTGCTTTCTCTTTTTTGAATGTTTTTTTTTCAGTTGTAATAAACACTTAATCTACACCCACCTGATTTGATTTGGTCAGCAGAAGAGCCACTTCTCTGTTGTTATTGTCTCTGGCCTTGTCAAGGGCAGTGCGGCCTGTCTGAAAAAAAAGCAACATTTTCCTTTAACCTTTTGTAATGACCCTCAAACAGTCTAGGATGAAGTTGCTAGAATATTTTCACCTACATTGTTCTTTGTGCTGCTGTCAGCTCCAGCCTCCAGTAACATGCTCACTGTTCTCTTATGATTTAAGATGGCAGCCACATGAAGAGCCGTGTCTCCAACCTGCGGAAAACATCACTGCTGTCTCCAACAGCTGAAGTTTTTTTAGCTCAGGCTATGGGCTACTAAGTCTAGAATTCATGTCTGACATTGCTTCAGAACATCATAGGGTACATTCTATGTAAAAAAAAAAAAAAATCAAATCGGTATGACCCATCCTGACCCTGTGTCCAGAACAAACAGCATATCTACTGGAGGAACTGACCTGGTTTTTCTCAGCCACAGAGCAGAACGCACCCAGGAGGATCTTTATTATCACCACGTGATTGTACCGTGCAGCAATGTGTAAACATGTGTCACCTGCCTGAAACAAAACAAGCTTTTGTATGATACATTGCAGTTATAATACTACATATTAATCTGTTTCCACTACATATAATTCATTATCTACAAACTCAATTTGTAAAATGCAATAATAAATATATATTTAAGTGATTTGTTAAGTCTCTTAAACTTTTATTTAATGTTACATCATGTTTTGTTTTAATTCATTTTGGAACTGAGGAGACTAATTGTAACCCATTCTTGGTTGATTAAGCGTTCGACAGTGTGTGGTCGCTGTAGTGTGATTCTCCTCTTCATGAATCTCAATACAATTTCAGTAGGAGACAGATATGGAATGTCAGCAGGCACACTGTGACTATGGAGCAACACTATTGTAGTGCATGATAAATTAGGCTTGGTATTGTCTTGCCAAAGTAGCAATGGACTTAGTGGGAAAAGACGTTGCCTTGATGGCAGCATACGTCTCTCACAAATCCCAATATATGCCTCAGTATCAATGGGACTATCATGATTCCACTGTCTGGTTTTATCACATGTTTTTGTCATTTTGGACAAAATTTTGGACTTGACCTCTCACAGGTCCTTCATTCTGTCATATGTTAAGTCTGATCACACATTCTTGCTATGTCTCCACCCCTCACCAGTGTCTTATGTATTTTGTGTGTTTAAGCCCTTGTGTCCCTGTAGCATTTGTCTGTTATTTGTTGCATCATGGTTGTGCTCTTATCTATTTAGTGTTCCTCCTTGTTGTCATCTTATATGGACTTCAATTTCTAAACCGTCTATTCATTTTCATGCTTGCAATTACTTCCTAACATCAGAACCTTACATGGACCTTCATGCATATGCAAGTCACCCATTCTGTAGTCACTGACGCTCCCCAATACCATAAAAACATTTGTTTTTTGTACTTTTTATTAATAATAGTGAGGATGTATTTTGTAGAGGGCTTTCCGGAAAACAAGCTAAAATGTGGCCCACAACACACATTTCTACTGCCTTTCAGTCCATCTAAGATGAGCTCCGATTCAATGAATCTGTGTAGAATTGGCCAAGGCAAACTTCTAACGACAGCTAGCCGGTTCTCCTTTTTATTCTACTTTCGAACGAATGCTTTCTGGAAAATAAATTGGACTACTTCAAACTTCAGCAGGCAACAGAGTGATAGTTTTAGTACTATTAAGTGTGTCTTTACATGGAGTTGTGGTTCAGATGTTCGCACAGTGGTCTGCACCGACAGAAAGGTGCGTCTGTTTGGTAAGACCTGGGTGCATTTACATCAACTCAATGCTAGTGTTGCTGGAGATTTCAACAAGTCGGTGCTCCTTAAATTCCACCTGCATGTGAACATTGCAATACGAGGGGCGCACTGGATCTTTTTTATACAAACATTCCTGCCTCATACCGGAGGGAGCCCCACCCCCACCTGGGCCAATCAGATCACGTCCCTTTAATGCAAATTACAGCATACAGACTAAGAACTTTCAAAACCAGTTCTGAGGCAGGTGAAAACCTGGCCAGCAGGAGTTATCTCTGCTCTTCAGAACTGTGTTGAACACACTGACTGGAACATGTTCTGAAAAACTGCAACCACCTGCAACTGCACTAACTGCACAGACCAGCTACATCAATACGTGCACTGATGACATCACTTTCTCCAAGTTCATCATCATATACCCCAACCAGAAGCCTTGGGTCACCGCTGAGGTGCATGCACTATTGATGACCTGAGGTGCTACTTTCAGAACAGTTCACAAGGAGGTCCCTAGAACAGCAAAAGCCATCTAGAACTATCCTGGTCCATCAAATTGGCAATGCAGGCACATGCTCAAATTGACTGTTTCATGACAAGCATGTAAGGGTCGCACGCCGCCGTGTGCCCGCAGCGCCTCGCCAGGCCACTTCAGGCACTAAGGGCGACACGGGGCGT
>JBBIGC010070882.1:0-10717 GCA_037576955.1 Lepidarchus adonis
CAAAAATCACACACAATAAATAAATAAAGCAAATGTTAAAAAAGAGAAACACACAATAAAGAAACATTTAAGACAAGTTATATATAACTTTATATATACATGCTTTATATACAAACCCAATTCCAAAAAAAATTAGGACACTGTACAAATTGTGAATTAAAACAGAATGCAATAAAGTAGAAGTTTCAAATGTCAATATTATATTCAGAATAGAATATAGATAACATATCAAATGTTGAAAGTGAGACATTTTGAAATATTGGCTCATTTTGGAGCTAAACATTCCAAAAAGTTTGGGACAGGTAGCAATTAGAGGCCAGAAAAGTTAAATGCCCATATAAGAATCATCTGGAGGATGGGTTAGGGTTAGGGTCAGGGTTAGGGTTAGCCCTAACCCTAACCCTAACCCTAACCCAAGAACCCGATGATCACATTGGCTCAGCCTCAGAGATCCTGAGAAAACGTTACAAAAGGATAACCATAACTGCATCTCTCCACTGATCTGTACTTCATGGCAGAGTAGCAAGAGCAAAACACACAAAAGCTTTCACAGAGTTTCCAAAAAACTGTAAGGAACAATATTCTCTGGTCTGATGAAATGGTTTGACCTCAATTCTGAAAGTTATGTCTGGAGGAAACTAGGTACCACTCATCACCTGCCTAATATATTTCCAACAGTGAAGCATGGTGGTGGAAGCGTCATGCTATTAGGGTGTTTTTTAGCAACAGTGAGTGGGAGACTTGTCAAGGAAGAGGGAAACCTGAATGGAGCAAAATACAGGGATATCCTCAATGAAAACCTGTTACACTGTACTCAGAACCTTAGATTTGACTATGCGCTTTGTGATCAATATTTAATTCCAAGGCTATTTGCAAAAAGAAGCATAAAAAAGTATAATGCATTTAATTACTCTTTAATTATTGTGGCAATCTACGGTGGCAAGAAAAAGTATGAGAATTTCATGGCTTTCTACATTCATTTATCATCAAATGTGATTTCATCTTCAATTAATTCAAGAGTATTGACAAATATAATGTGCCAAAAAATCGTTAAAATAGTTTTAACCATAAACAAATATTATTGCTAGTGAAAAAGTATGTAAACCTGTCAGTTAATTAGCTCAGAAAGCTCATTGGACTAATTGGATGTAACATACCTGGAGGCTTGTTAAGAAAACGAGTTTGGATGTGTGGACCAGAGCTACTTTGACTGGTAAAAAACACTCAAACTTTGAGTTTGCTCCAAACTTGAAGAATACATTTATATGAACCGTGCTTTGGCAAAAAGAGCTTTCAGAAGATCTATGATCAAGAACTGGTCAATAACAGTTGGAACTGACAAAACATCTACAAATGGAGACATTTTGGGACTGTGACTACACTACCATCATTGAGGTAAAGAATCTGCCTGTTCTGTCTTTGTCTTGTTACAATAACCTAATAACTTGGACTTGGTACAATGTCTTGCACATACCATTTGCACAATGCACCCATCACTTTAAAATGTTATGTCCCTTGTTGTCCCTTTGTTCAGTGTACAGACTTTTACAGAAGTATAGGTATTTTAAATATATATTCATAGATATTGCATACTTACTGTAATTTAATTTACTTTTAGACATGAATATAAGTGCATTCTCCTTTATGTATTTTTTTTTTACATATTTTATATATTTTACTTTACATTTTCTTTATAAATGGACCATGGGTGTGGGCTGTGTTAAACGGCATTTCA
The DNA here is from genome assembly GCA_037576955.1 of Lepidarchus adonis. Lineage (NCBI taxonomy): Eukaryota > Metazoa > Chordata > Actinopteri > Characiformes > Lepidarchidae > Lepidarchus > Lepidarchus adonis. The sequence continues at coordinate 1,736 of JBBIGC010070882.1, forward strand.
ATATACGGTGTACTTTGTATACTGTTGTATTGGCAATAGACCTCTCTTGAATCTTGAAGAACCAACCCAGAGTGACAGCCAAAGATTTTAAGGCATAATTGGAACTGGCTAATATCTGTGTTCTTGAGTCAGTACATAAAACATTGAACAAGCAGGGTGTCCATGACATGAAAGAAGCTGCTGCTTACTAAAAAGAACATTCCTACATGTCTGAAGTTTGCAGATTGGCAGAGTGATTGAACTATTTGCGAAAAACACATTCGTGATTTCCGATCATTGTGAATACACCACTGCACCACAACAAAATTTGTCCTCTGCTTTTAACCCATCACATGTGCACATGTGGAGCAGCGGGCAGCTATCAACAGCGCTCAGGGAGCAGTGAAGTGGGGACGGTAGCTTGCTTAAGGGTTCCTCAGTGGTGCCCAGGCTGGGACTAGAACCTGCAACCTTTGGATCTCAGGGGCAAAGTCCTAACCACTAGGCCACCACTGCCCCACCTGGTGTAAAGGGTATTCCATATCATCCTGAACTCATCCTAATCCTAATGTATGATGGAGGAAACATCTTGATTTGGGCTTGCGTTGCTACATCAGGGCCTGGTCAGCTTGCAATCACTGAGATGTGTATAAAAAATTCTTCAGGATAATGTAAGAATGTCTGTAAGTCAGATGAAACACCGGAGCAAGTCCACAACAGAATAGCTTCAGAAAAAGAGACCAGACCTCAGCCCAATAGAGATGCTGTGAGACGAGAGCCAAACACATGAGACGTCCAAAGAATATGAAAGAGCTAAAGGAGTTCTGCCATTAAGAATGGGCTAAGATTCCTCCTGAACAATGTGCAGATCTGTTCCACAGCTACAGAAAGCACCTGGCTGAGGTTATTGCTGCCAAGTGGTGGTCAACTAGTTATTATTTCCAAGGGTTTACGTACTTTTTTCACTGGCATTATGAGTTGTTTATGGTTGTTTTCAATAAAGAAAGAATATGATTTTTTTGTTATTACAGGCACTTACTGTAAATGAAGGTCAGATTATTTTATGACAATGCAGTAAACCATGAAATTCCAAAAGGTTCACATACTTTTTCTTGCTATTGTTTATTACATTTGTTTTTATTTACATCAAAATAATTTAATCATGCCATGATTTTTTTTCTAAAGAATCATCAGACACATTTTCATAAAAAATGGTGGGAAGTAAAGTCTATGTCAGATTTTTTATTTAGTTTTGCAGAAAATGATTTATAGTCCAGAATGAAAGTAAACAGAGATGTAATTATGCAGTTAAAATCACTGGGTTTGACCATCAGGACTATTACATCAATAATGTCCAAAATTGGCATGAGCAATCAGTAAACAGATAAAGCCAAAACAAATTTCAAAGCACTATCTTGTGCAGCCCAGAGCTTGGATAGTGGTTTAACTGAGGATTCCCTCTAAGGAGGCAATAAGTCAGGCCTATAAAATGAATCACCATCACTTTACTCTCACCCATTCAACTTGATTAAATTTTGCCCTTAATTCTTGCCTTCTAACCTATAGGGTTTAGGGTTAAAATATTGACCAAAAAATCACATGAGCCTCATGCATTTCTTCTAGACTATTAGGTGTGAAAGAGAAAATAAAGAGGTCTAAACAGCATGACCTGCTTCCCTGTGAAGGTGGCCATTTCTTATCTGGAGAGATGGCAGCGTGGAGTGAGAGTTGTTGTCAATTTTGATTACATTACGTTGGTTCAGATAAACAGCAGGTCTAATTTGGGTGGAGATAAGTTCTCGGCCGCTGGAACCTGATATAGGCCACACTTTAAAACTAATATTGTGTTCATTTCACCTCCACGATAAGCACAGTTGCTCATTAAAGTGAGCTGTGAGCCATTGCAGTATTAAAGGAATGAAGTGCTGGTGAATCATAGCAGAGCGCAAGTAAATGCACATAACAGGACGGTGAATTTGCAATGAAAGCATTTCAATGGCTATATAAACATCATAGGCTTTAACTCACAATGGCAAATTATTGTAATTATTTTATAAAACACAATACCTTGTCATGAGATATAGCAGTGGCTTAATGTCTTGCTCTTTGATCAGCCCTGTCTTACTACATATTTAGTTTCTTTCCTGATTTTGATCAATGGATCCATCATATTAGTTTATTAACAAGTTCATGAGCATGTTTAAGCAGCGAAAACACAAAAATGTGCAAAGCATGGCTACTCCACATGGAGGCAACTACTGCATTAGCAATAAACTTGACTTTAACTTTTACTTCATAAAGCTAATGGGCAGAAATATATTCTTGTGTGAGATAACATACTGATTCAGAAGACAATCTGATGATTCTTTATTAATGAATGTTTTTAGCACTGTAAGCTAAAAACTAGCGATGCACATTGATGTTGGAATCATATCAGTATGTGTAATTGAAATATTTGCTGAAATATTATCAGCAATATTGGGTGATGCTGCAATGCCAAGCTGTAATGAATATTTTTTCGTCCTCATTTGACCTAATTTTCAACAATAAATTATAAATTATAGTTGGTTTGTGAAAGCATATAAATGCAACTGAAAGTGAATGTATATAAATGAAACTTACTACTATAACCCTGGTAGACCCAAATTCTGAATGTTAAAAATGTTTCTTTATATCGGCAATAGTTTTGGCATTGACAGACATGTACATAAATAATACTGCATATGAACATCAGCCTACAATTCCCAGAATAAAGTTATTATTTTAGCAGGAAAATGAATTCTATTCCTGTTACATACTTTTTCCTTTAGCATAATCAATGTGCTTGTGATTTCAGTGCCACCACACTCTTCAGCTAATCATGACAGCAGGAGACCTCTGGTATGTTAACTTTATGGATAAATAATTCTCAAAGGTGATGTACTGTGTATGTCCTTTTTTCCAGATATTTTTCTATTGTTGCATTTTAAAAATACATTGAAATATTTGACAAATATGCAGATTATGAGGGATCTGTATTTTCTGATTCAAATGATAGCCCTAATGCACAATAGCTAGTCAATGATAGCTAAAGTAATGTTTTAATATGATTTGCAAACTTCAAGGTCATAAGATTTAATGTTAGAGATTTAGGAATATAGATAACAGACCAGCTTAACTGCTCAAATTTTGGTTTGGTTTTACTATGCTAGTTCATGTGAGCTACTTAATCGCTTCTTACAAAACTAAAGGTGGGCTTTTAATATAGTGAAAAAGTAATAATAATAACCATTTTATTTATTTATTTATTTTTTTCAATTTATGGCATAAAAAGTAACTATGCATCAATGTTTGCTAAAAATATTGTGAATTTTTTGAGTCCTAAAGTGACTCTTAGCTTCTTTTCAATTACAAAATCACCAAAATGTGTTATTTATCAAGGGGTGCTCAAACTTTTGCATAAGACTGTATATCCTGAGTTCAGGTGACATGAGCCTTTGTATTGGGACATTTAACCCATCACACAGGAAATGCCTGGGGAGCAGTGAAGGGGATGGTACCTTGCTCAAGGGTTACCTCAGTGGTGCCCACTCACTAGGTCACCACTGCCCCCAGATATCCCATGTCTGTTGCGGAGATGGTTTAAGCTCCAAACCCTCAGTAAATTATTGACCAGCCAAACAGCAATGAGTCCAAAAGCTCAATTGCCCTTAACTCTGTGTGAATATTTCATAGACCTTTGCAAATAACCATTAATGTACTGTAAAAATGCTATCAAAGCTATCATTCAACATTTCACAATTTACATTGCACTTTTACTTTAATTAAACCTGACTAATTAAGCTCAGTTTGTAACGAAACAGTGCTCATGATATCCATGCTCATATTGTGACATATTCTTACAAAATATATCACAATAACATTACTCACCCCTAATTAATGTTCTGTCTCCCATGTTGCTTATAGTGAAATGTAGCTGTAAATGTGGAACTGCTCTTGTTCTGTGCACATTGTATTTTCTTTTATAAAAAACTACGCATTTACTTAAAAGCAATGTCTTCAAGCTACATGAAAAACTCATCTCCCCATTCGGAACGTCTCAATAAAGTTTATCAAAAGTGCTTATTTTAAAAGTAGGACGTTAAGTAGGACGCCAACCCCTGAGAAAGTTCAAGAAGAAGTTTCTCAACTACTTGTGTTCATGCCATGAAAGAAATTCCCATTTAGCTCGTTAGGTTTCTATGTGAATTGAAAGATTGAACACACTTTTTAAGAGCTACCAATGCAGTATTTACATCACTTCACAAATTATATATTTATTTCATAGGTTTTTCCTGTTTATACAACACTCAATTGACTTGATGTAAGAGATTTAAAAAATTTATTTGAGTACAAAACCAGAAAGTTGCTCAATTAAAACTTTAAACTCACTCTGAAAACAGTCTTGTGCCTGCCCACCCACTCGCAGTAACATACACACCTTTTCCATTTCTCTCATCCATTCATCCAGACCTGATACTAAAGTGTGTATAGTTTTAAGTGTGATACATGCTCATGTACCATAACCAAGACGATTATGGATGAGAGCAACTAATTAAAAGACTTTGCATCTATACATGGATGAAGAACCAAAATACACGGTAGGTACATGAATCTGGGTTTGATTTTCTCACCAATCTTGTGGCATTGCTTTCATAAGCTGGCATAATTTACTGCATAATGAGTTACCATATAAATCAGGGATATTGTAAAATAAGAATATTTCATAGTTTCTGTAATGAAATAGATAATAAATTAATGCATAACAATCATAAAGATTGAACACACTTTTTAAGAGCTACCAATGCAGTATTTACATCACTTCACAAATTATATATTTATTTCATAGGTTTTTCCTGTTTATACAACACTCAATTGACTTGATGTAAGAGATTTTAAAAATTTATTTCAGTACAAAACCAGAAAGTTGCTCAATTAAAACTTTAAACTCACTCTGAAAACTTTGCTAGCACAGCTGGATGTATACTCTGACCAACTCCTAAGGCTATTCTGAAAGAGAGGAGGGCAAAAATATAGAAAAAGCTACAGGCAATCATAGAGGAAATGGTTTCTGTGTTTAGTGGGATATGCAAGACATCCATAGTGGGATATTCAAGAGTTCTGAATTCAGTATTTCATCACATATTGCCATTGTCTAAACTCATTTTTCCTCCTGTCCCTTTCCATATTACAGTTTATATGTATTTATTTATGCATAGACTCTTCTCTTACACACAGTCTTGTGCCTGCCCACCCACTCGCAGTAACATACACACCTTTTTCATTTCTCTCATCCATTCATCCAGACCTGATACTAAAGTGTGTATAGTTTTAAGTGTGATACATGCTCATGTACCATAACCAAGACGATTATGGATGAGAGCAACTAATTAAAAGACTTTGCATCTATACATGGATGAAGAACCAAAATACACGGTAGGTACATGAATCTGGGTTTGATTTTCTCACCAATCTTGTGGCATTGCTTTCATAAGCTGGCATAATTTACTGCATAATGAGTTACCATATAAATCAGGGATATTGTAAAATAAGAATATTTCATAGTTTCTGTAATGAAATAGATAATAAATTAATGCATAACAATCATAATCACCTCTGGAGCCCAGGATGGTGTTTGTGGCTGTCCAGGACATCAATTTTAAATGGACAAAGGTTGTTCCATCCACTACAGTATGTTGTTCAGAATCGCCACTATAGAATCCTGTGGTTGCTAAAAATGGTCAGTGTTTACTGGGCAAAGAAAAGTAATGTAACTTTTTCTTGAGGCTTTGAGTTGTCTTAATAATTAATATAGTTTCTTAAGTTTGTGTCGAATGCTGTAATTCAGATTTTGACTTGGCTTGATTTCTATTGCATCAATTTTCACAGTAGGGCTTTGCTAATGGGTGTCATTTTTGTTGTTGTTGTTTTTAAGGCATTACATTTTTGTCATGTTTTTGGACTCATATATGTCTTGAACACATGTTATCCAGCTGACCTCTGCTACGCATCTGAAGCTGGGTGAGGGAAAACTCTCCAACAAATTGAAATATTAGTTTTTATCAGTCTACAAACAATTTGGAATGTTGTTTATTATGTCGTTTCTTCTTGTTATCCTGTTATAGAGTGTTTAACTGGCACAAATCTGGCATAATGTGAACAAATTCTACTGAAATTATGTTAATATGATTTTGTATGCTTGAATTTAATGCTCGATTGCAAAGATGCATTGTGAAACTAAGATGGACCTTTCTACAATGGTTTATTAAAGATATTGTGTATTTACTGAAATCTGTACAATTTCAAAAGTTCTAAATGCTAGTTGTTGTTTTTGTAGGGGGTGGGGCTTAACAGATTAATCAAATTTTCCTTTCTGTGTGCAAAACTAACAAAATTTGTTTACAAAATGGATAAATGACTGACTTTTTACTGTTACAGAAGAGCTTATGTTCAACTTGTGTTAAACTTGATGGTGCACACAGTTTTTCCACAAAGATGTTGGAAGATTTAGAAAGGGGCACGAATGACAATGGCTCAGTACGCAGTTTACTGTTTTTGTTTTAGTAAAAATTAACTAGTATTTATAATAGCTTAATTATATTTGTCTAATCATTTCTTTTTTTGATTTTAAATCTCAGTCTTGAAAACAAGTCTTCAATGCTCAACCACATTTAGAGAAATGGATCATTGTAATATTGCATATACATTTCATGATACATTTGAGGTAGTTAACATGGAGGAGTTACTTGAACATCACACAGTAAAATGGTATAACATTGAATTAAATATATTCATTTAATATGATTATTTCAGGAAACATTGCACACTAAAATGCTGTAACTAGTTAAAATAATATGTTGATTTAACATGATTATTTTAAGTACCTGTATGTGATTGTTTTCAAGGCAATGATTAATTGAGGAGTAAAAGAGTAAGAAATCCAGGCAGTTGGACACATTTTGAACATGTGGGGCCAATGCACACATTAGAATCAGGTAAATTCAAAGAACTTTTCCCATTGTGCAGATTAATAATGGTCATTTGTGACAAGCAATATGCAACAGATACTGATTTTTTTGTTCTGTATCAGACAGCATGCAACAACAATAAACACGTTTTAAAGGAGAAATGCAAAACAAAAGGTTAGAAACAGGGTTCACAAATCTGAGTTGAGCATTTGAGTTCATGTAATTGATTTATTTCATGTTATATGGCCCAAGAAATTCAATAAGCAATAGCGGAAACTCTGCATAGGATACATGTACCTCCAGCCATTTTAGTAGAACTGAAATTGCATGATCTTGGGTAGATGCTTCCTATATATATATATGTGTGTGTGTGTATACAGTATATATGTATGTATGTATGTATGTATGTAAGTCTTTTTACTTACCCCACCTCCTCTACCCCCAAACTGTGGGGCATGGGGCACTGAATAAACAATCCATATTGAATTCTGTCCATCAACCAGCCAATAAATTGCATGCGTACACATGCATGTGACCTAACCACTTCACTATGCATTGCTGCCACTATCATTTGATAAATTCCATTCTCTATCTATGTGAAAACATATGACTGCACCACAAACAACCCAATATGCAAAAGCAAGAAAATAATAGTTTTTGCAGTTGGTTTCGATAGCTTTAGGCCATGTCATGATTCTTTCCACTGGATTCATGGCAGAGGACCCGTTTTATATGTTTGTGTCAGATTAGGATATTATATTAGTCCAATGCATCACCAGCCACCAGCCAACTTAGTGTGCTGGAGCAGAACATTTCTTAACTGATGATTCTTGCCAACTCTTGCTATAGAGATATTGTTTCGTAATATGTTTATAAGCAGTATTGCTGCTTTATTATTCTACACATAAACATATCATTGTTGGCAAGTAATCCAGAAGCCAGGAACCATATCTATATATAGCTTTAATTGTTCACATTCTTCTCATTGCTCAATTCATAGCTTGACTCCTATATTATACAGCATTACATTATATACACAATTCACTCACACTATTCAGGAGAGAAAATAAAAAAGGTTCTTAATCTCTATTTATGTGAAGAGTTTTAGGTGCTGAGTTTGACATAGATTAACTCTCAACCCCTCCAAAACAAGTCCCTCCATCCCATCTACTCAACATTGGCTCTTGTAACAACTACCAAAACTCACAGAATAGACCACAATGAGCAGCTATATTGAAAACTTGAGAAAAGTGTGGGTGGGTTGGAATTAATTGGCGAAGACAGTGTCTATTACGCATTATTGTATTACTTATTTGAGTTGGGGGGGAAATATTATCAGCAATAACAAAAGTATGTCATAATGTGATATTAAGGATTTTTACTCACTGCCTATTCCTTTCCATTTTGCCAGATTAAGGAAAACTGTAGACATCAACGCAAATTTTAAAATGTCAGAATCACAAACTAAATTAAATATTAATGATGTATTGTTATAAAGTAATTATTTTGCATTACTACATTGCACTACCACCTCAGTGTTACTGTTATGCTGAGAATAATCTATCATCTAAACCAGGGGTGCCCAATAGGTCAATCTACGATTTCCCGGTCAATCGCAAAGGGACGTGAGTCAATCACGGAAGCCTGCCTTCCAAAATAAACTCTACCATACACACAATGTAAAAATGTGTGAACCATGAGCCACCGAATACACTACAGTCCAGATAATGTGGGTAGAGTGTATGTCATGTCATTATCATCCATCCCCCACATGCATGCTCCTTCAGTTGTGTGAGCTAAACTCCAGGCCACAAGGCAACTAGTTAGTGGCTTCCAAATTATTTACTTCTAAAGAAAGTGTCTAAAAATGAGTGGGGGAACTGGACCAAAATTAGACCGTTCACTGACTACCAACCCAAAAACCGAGTTAAGACAGAGAAAGGTTAGGGACTGTTCGGACTATGCAACTCTGGCTGATTCCATTCAGTTTAATACATCATCAAAGTAAGGTAATGGC
>JBBIGC010070902.1:0-10716 GCA_037576955.1 Lepidarchus adonis
TGTTTATCAGTACATTGCAGAAAATAATGAACTTTATCACAATATGCTAATTTTTTGAGAAGGACCTGTATATTACAATATTGTGAGTTTCAGAAAGTGAAATCCATATTATATAGATTCATTAGACATAGTGACATTGTCACCTCTGCAGAGCTTTATTGCTATTTACCTGTTGTTAGTGTTTCACCCAAATCTCCTGCATAATATGTTGGAATAAATCAAGGTTAATTTTTGCGGTTTACCTGCAACTAAATCACTTTTTACAGATATTAAAAACAATATTAGACATTGATCTGTGAACATTTCTTAAAAAAGATCTGAATATTTAATGAGGTGTCCATTTTTACACATTATTTTGTGTGTATCATTTGGTGAATGGTGAAAACTGTGATAATCCTGATAGATTATGAAAATGAAACCTAAATTTTGGGTTTTGTTTTTTCTCTTTAGGTTGTGAAAACCGAGCGTGTCCCTCCTAACCGACAGCGTACCGGGAAACTCTACTTGGTGGACCTGGCCGGTTCAGAGGACAATCGGCGCACGGGTAATCAGGGTATCCGTCTCAAAGAGAGTGGTGCCATCAACCTGTCTCTCTTCACCCTCAGCAAGGTGGTAGACTGTTTGAATGTTGGAGCCGGAGGACGTGTTCCCTACAGGGACAGCAAACTGACCCGCCTGCTGCAGGATTCGCTGGGCGGCTCTGCCTACTCCGTAATGATCACAAACATCGCCCCAGAATACAAGTACTACTTTGACACGTTTACTGCCCTCAATTTTGCTGCCAAGTCCAAGCACATCGTCAACCGACCAATTGTCCAAGAAACTGTGATGGCCCCTGCAAATGGTAATTGTTTTGGTGTATTTTTATGGAAAGAAGAAAACCTTTTGCATAAGAGGGAAACCTTCATTGGTCATAATGTTCAGTAATATTGACTGCACTACTAATACATCATAATCCAATAATTAATATATTTTGAATAAGCATTTTGGTTCTTTAGGCATTCCAACCATCCATACTTGCCTGGTGTTATCCAAGTAATGGTCATACAGTGCCAACTTTTAGGTTGCTTAAAGATGCATGACTTCACAGAAGATAATGAAAATATTGTTTCTTGTGCTTTTAGAAATGAGTGGGTAGGCCCCAAAGCAAGTCGTAACTGTTAATTGAAAATTTTGTTTTTCATGAAGACATTCTAGTGTTTTGGTCTGTCAGATAAAAAATCGCAGTACCACTTAAGTTCATTTACACAGTAGGGCGGTCACAATATCTGTATCTCTGTAGGATTTTCATGGCCAAAGTAATTCACAATAAAAAAATTTATATATATATATATATATATATATATACAGACCTATATAAATAAAGAGAGAATGTCTGTTTGCTATGCATTTCCACGGCTGCACGGATTGCGACCAAAGTTGGTACATAGGTGCATCTCCTCATAAATACAGTGTTTGTTTCACTTCAGACATTTTTGGGACAGGGAGGCAATTGTATTGGGGTGATACACACCTCCATTTTGTGTTTTCCCTGTAATGGTCTCATTGTGTACCTTAAATTTGGGCCAATACCAAAAGAAAATCTTTCTCAATGTGGCATCAATTTCTCCACGCTGTGCACGATTTGGAAATTGGAATAAAATTAATGAAGATTATAGTAGGGCTGCTCGATTATGGAAAAAATCATAATCACGATTATTTTAAACGATTACTCATTGACTTTGGAAATATGTTGCATTTATTTAACAGAACAGTGAATTCTCCTTAAAACAGATCAAGACAGATAAAACGGATAAAGGCAAACAAGATCAACAATGTAGTGCACTTCCACAATCTTTTTAAAACAAGTAATAAATTATTATTTTTTTATTTATATATATATATATATATATAATAGTATATATATAATAGTGTATATATATATAGTCCAAAATAAATTTGCTCACGTATGTGCCTTAACAAACTGAAAAATTCAAAACAACATTTTACAACAGTCTACATTTTAAACATAATTAACAATAATATTCTGGTCAGTAACTCAGACCAAGAATATTTTAAGGCTGGCGCACACTTGCTCAGAACTAACAGCAAAAATATACACTTTAGCCTATGTAAACATGTTTCAGCATGGACACAATTCTGATAGCGTTACAGATCTAAACCTTAAAGGTTTTTAGCCAGAAACACCAGCCTCTTCACATGATCTGGTTTCAGTGACGAACGCAAGCAGGAGACAATATTTCCGCTAAAGACTCGATCTGGTGTGATCAAATAAAGCAGCACAGCAACTCTCGTGAAATGGTGACGCTTGTCCAAAGTATTTATCAATTTCCTGAATCCTTCCGTGTTTGGGCTTCTGGAAGGGCGATAGTGCGCATGCACAAATAACTAAAAAAAAGTGATTGATCGTTTTTCCCCGATTACACCATTTTTGTGATCGTTGTGACCCGAAATCGAAATTCAATTAATTGCACAGCCCTAGATTATAGCTCTAGTACACTGTGTATAGATGATGGTCAATACATTTCGCTCCTGGTTTCCACAAGTCTTTGAAATCCTTGGAAATTTGGCAATTTGAGAAAAAGGGTTCACAAAGTCTTCAGCACTACTGTTTGTAGGTTTTGTTGTAAAGGTCTTTCTCTTATTTGTAGGGAAGAGGACCAGAGAGCCTAAGGCGGCTGGGGCATCAGGGGAACCCAAGAATAAGAGACTTAAAAAGGGCAAGCAAGTAGACCAATCACCACCACCACCACTACAACAACATTCAAACAGGTTGGCTCCACATCAAAATGAAAAATTTACCATTTGTGTCCTGCTCATACATAGCACTTGTGGTTAGAACGGTTGTTTTCTTGAGCAGTTTTTTTTGTTTCTTTGAGCTAAAACTTTGTGTATTAAGCTGAGTGTTGCAAATTAAAGGATTTGTTAACAGCTAGCGATAGAGCACATGTAAAAGCATTATGGTGCTTATTGTAATTGAGAGTTGTCAGTTTAAAATTGATATTTACATAGAGTAAGGGTATTAAAAATTGTTGTGCATTGTAAAATTAAAAAAATAATGTTATCTGCCAACCTTATGTAAACCTAAATGTCCCCTCAGTCCAGCAGATTTCTCAGTGTTGGACAGACTTATGGCTCTGGAGAAAGTTATGTTGGGCTCCCCAGAGAGAGAGAGACTGAACCTGTTGAAGACAGTCGCCCAGTCCCGCAAAGAGATACAGGTATTTGAGTACAAGCTTGCTCATTCCCGGGGTTCTGATTCTGTATTTAATTAAAGGGATCAAGACACAAACTTATTTGCTTACAGGTCCTGAAATTACTGGTCTTTATTTGCAGTTATACATTAGGGCTGAATCAAACGGCTGATATTGTTTACTAATCATAAGAGCTTGTGGATTTATTGCTGTATGCAAAAGTTTGAATTAAAACTGGTGTTTAAAGGCCTGTTACTTATTTAAGCTAATATTAAGGGTTTACTGGTCGTGTATTAAAGAAGTGGTCATATTGTTCATTTGTCGTCATGTCAATATAAAATAAAAAGCATTTAACTTTAAATTTTAATTTACCTTTTTCACACTTTTAATAAACACATTCTGGTAACTTTATTAGGTACACCTTGGTAGCACTGGGTTGAACCCTCTTTTTGCCTTCAGAACTGCCTTCTGAATGCTTTGCAGTATAAATTGTTGGAAACATTTCTCTGGGTTTTTTGTTCCATATTGACACGATGGCATCACGCAGTTGCTGCAGATTTATCAGCTACACATTCATGATGCAAATCTCCCATTGCACCATATCCCAAAGGCGCCATTGGATTGAGATCTGATGACCTGTGGAGGGCGCTGAAGTACAGTGAACTCATTGTCAGGTTCAAGAAATCAGTTTGAGATGTGAGCTTTGTGACATGGTGGATTATCCTGCTGAAAGTAGCCATTCGAAGATGAGTATACTGTGGTCATAAAGGGATGAACACGTTCTGTTGACACAAGTCAGGCTTGGATGCTTATGCCAAAATCTAAATGTCACAGCTGAAAACTCCTCAGACCAGGCAACACTTTTTCCAATCTGTCTTGTCCAATTTTGTTGAGCTTGTGCAAATAGTAGCCTGTTAGCTGACAGGAGTGTTACCCAGTGTGGTCTTCAGCTTCAGGTTCGATGTGTTGTGTGTTCAGAGATTGTGTTCTGCATACCTTGGTTGTAACAAGTAGTTATTTAAGCTAGTCTGCTAATTCTCCTGACATCAACAGGGCATTTTTGTTCACACTACTGTCACTCACTGGATATTTTCTCTTTTTTTGGACCATTCTCTGTAGACCCTGAAAATGAATGAAAAATTCATGAAAATACTAGATCAACAGTTTCTGAAATCTCAGACCAGGCCTCCTGGCACCAACAATCATGCCATGTTCAAAGTTGCTTGAATCTTCTTTTTCTGCGTTTAGATGTTTGGTTTAAACTTCAACTTGTTTTCACTATGTTTCAATGCCTAAATGCATTAGTTGCTGCCATGTGATTGGATAATTAGCTGTGTTACTAAGCAATTGAATGTTGTACCTAATAAAGTGGTTGGTAAACAGACATAAGAAAAGAAATCTCAACGTTGAATCAATGTATTTCTCTAAAGAAACATTGTCAGATATTTGGGTCCAGCCATTCAAAGGCAAGAAAATAAAACATTTGTGCACTTTATTTAAAAGTTTTTCCTGTAAATGTTAAATTGGAATTTTTAGCTTCTTTAAATTGAATGTTTTGGGTCATACTTTAAAATGCATTTAGAACTGTTTAATCTCCAACCATACCTTTTGTTATACAGGAACTAAAGGAAAAGCAAAAGGAGTTGGAAAAAAAGGCAGACCTGTTAAATAAGCTGACTGAAGGTCAGAATGGAGCAAAGCATGAGAGAGACGTCAAAAGCAGTGCTGCACCCATCTTCATGACCAATCTGAATGTTTTGCATAGGAAAACATCTACTGCAGTCAACTCCAAGAAACAGGCTGTTGTTACCCCACTACAGAGTAAGCATGGAAGCAATTTTAACCAGGAAGTTTTATAGTCCTGCACGCTCTTTTCAATATCCAACCTCACACATTGCACCTTTTATGCTCATATAGTCTAGTACTACTGTTAGAAATGAATAATTCAATTACTTTAAGTTCAGTTTTCCATCATAACATTTTTTATTTTTTTTTTCCCCCCTCCTCCCCCATTTGTCTTTTACACCACACTGAAAATCATGTGTACATTTCCGTAGTGGTGGGAAGCAACATTTCTGAATTACATTACAGAATTTGATGGATAGCTGAAATCATGAGAAAAAGTATTCTGCTTTTCTTACAAATAGAACATGAAGTCCTATACTGAAAGACAAACATTGTACTGCTGATTTATCAGCCAATATACTGTTTTTGTGCATGCCAGATATAACTGAAATTGCAGAAATGTTGGCATGTTGTGTTAAATGTAAGCAAAACCCAAAAGCAGTTATTTGTTCTAGACCTTTTTTTTTGTTTGTTTTTTTTACTTCACAATTGCTTGATTAGGTTCAATGTGTTCAGAGATGGTATTCAGCATAGAAAATGTGCCCACAACTGATCTCCGTAATGATGATTATGGTCATATTGCCCAGCTCTAATTCTATATACCGGAGCTGTAATGAGTGGTGGTTTGAGTTAGTGTTGCTTTTCTATCATCTGGAGCAAGTCTGTCTATTTTCTGACCTGACCTCAAAAAGGCATTTTAGAGATGGTGTGTGCCTGAAAATCCCAGTTTATCAGCAGTAAATTGTTTATCACTCTTGCACAGAGATGATTTTTAGCATTGTTCATGTGTTTGCACCATATACACAGTCCAACCTTGTTAGCTCGCCCCTGTTGGTCTGGGCCCTAACTTTGGCGAGAGGTGGGGTTGGCGAGCCATCATAACGGGGGGAAAATAAATAGGAAGTCTGTCCTGCAGTCTTTCATGGCAAGAGGCTGGTTTGGAGAGCTAACATGGGATGAGCCAACCGGTTTTGACTGTAGATTTTTGATAATTGTAGATTGGTGATATGGCATAGGGGCTGAAAATTGTTTTATTTATTATAGACTCAATCAATAACATTGGCAAAATGTTCTAGAGACCTGTTGGTGCTTAAAGGTTTCTCTGGTTTCCTTTGCAACCTCACTGACTAACACGCCTTGGAGTTGCAGAGTTATCTTTGATGGTTGACCACTTTTGGGTTAGGGTAACAACCATCTTGAATTTTTCTTTGTACATAATTTGTTGGACTGTTCATTGGTTGAGTCCATAGTCTATGCTGATGCCTTGTAACCTTTTGTAGCCTTACAAACACAAACACCTCTTTTACTGACTTCCTAACACATCTTTTTAGCCATGATTCACATCCACAAATGTGTTGTGTGTCTGGTCAGGCTTTGCTGGATCTGTATTCTTTAAATAAAACAAACTATCATTCACACCCGATTGACACACCATTTACTGAAACTATCAGACCCTGATTTCACCTTCAAATGATCATATTCCTAAGTGTTCTTACTCTTACCACATGCAGATATGTATATTTTTTGGTCTGCTTTCAGTGTCTCAGGTGCAGCCACTCCAACAGTGTGCTGTAGTTTGTAAACCGTCCCAAGTGTTTGATAAGAAGAAGAAGAAAACTATCCTGCAGGTTAGTATGCCTACTCATATTCTTACCTGTTTTTGGTTATAAATTTAGGTTTTGCTGTACGTCATTTAATTGAATGATGAGTGTCATCAGCAGTTTGTGTTTCGTCAATCACTTTTTATCTGTTTACCTAAAAAAAAAAAATCATCTCATCTAGAATAAGAGATTGGTCATTTACATTTGTACAGTGCCACTTCAATCCTAGATCTTGTAGGGCCTATTTGGCATGCATTTTGTACCCTGTTACTAAATCTTATATCTTTTGGCCAAGGTTTCTGTAAATCCCTCAAGTTTTTTTGTTTTTGTTTCTTTCGTTTTTTTGTTTTTTGTTTTTGGAAGTCTTAAATTGTAATTTTCACTGTTAGCAGCATTATGATTATTGATCTATAAATCTGGCATATATAAATGGATGAGGTATTGACCAAAATAAGTCTGATCTGATTAGCTGCCTTTTCTTTTAATTTTATTTGCTTATTGCATCCCAACAATATTTAGAAAAGACGAGGCAAGGCAACTTCTGGAACTGGAAGTTTATGGTAATTTCCTGGAGATGGTGGATCTACTAAGCCACACTGTTGTACATGTAGACGGAGGCTTGTCTAAGACTCTGTGCTAATCGGGCCCTAGAGCTACATTTTTTTAAATACACTGAGCTGTAACATATATATGTTAACTGTACATTACATTTTTAAGACATGTAAGCAAACTTACCCAATCAGATTTTCCTAATATCCATTGGAATGTGTGACCAGTTTTGTCTACCTGCCAGGCAGGTGTGCAACTTGTTAAGGTTATTATAGGATTATCTTCATAATCATATAAATTCGTATACAGTTTCTACTCTGAAGCATTCTGAATGATCTCATGGAAATCACCTCCCTTCTATTCCACACCCTTCTAATTTTTAATTGAGAATTTATAATTATAGAAATGGCAGAAATGCCTGGACAGAGACATCTGCTTATATTACTAAACTTAGGTTAGTACATTGCATTTCTTGGTAGAATGTGACCTTCATTTGTTCGGTCAACTGAATTTTTCATCTTCTCATTCCTTGTCCAGATCTCTGAGGGTAAAGAGAACCGTTGTCTGGATGCTTATTGTGCAGAAGAGGTGAACTGGGAGTCTCGACTTGACTCCTCTATATTGGAACAGTCAAAAAAGAAAATCCTCCATACGCTCAACTCTGGATCACTGAAGGAGCTGAAGAGCTTGCAGCTTATCGGAGATAAGAAGGCCAAACTCATTCTGGGATGGAGGGAGATCAATGGAGACTTCACACTGGTATGAAGGGTGGGGATTGGGTGACCATATCAGATTGGCAATTTTACCACTCTGTGCCCTCCTGTTTGGGACAAAGACATTTTTCTTTGATTTGCCTTCTGCTCTGCAGTGTAAAATTAAATTAGTTCTGATATGGCCAAATGCGCATTCTAGGCTTTAAGGTAATTTTGCATTTACAAAAAAGTTTCACCAAAAAACTCCTGCAACAAGATGACAATCCCAAAACATACTGCATAACATTATGCAACAAAACTAAACATGACTGCTTAATTATACCTACGTCCTAAACATCATGGTGCCCTGGTGTGAGGGGGGCTGTGTGTACTTGGAATGTAATATTTACTTGGTGAAACTAAAATGTATGAAAATAACTTGGTTTGGAATATGCAAGACACATCTGAATTGTTTCATTTGAAATTTTGCACTGCTGAGCAGAATGGTAAATCAAAGAAAAATCTTTGTTTCAAACATTATGGAAGGCACTGTAGCTTTTTGGGATATAGAATTCCATTGCACAACAAAGTTTTTGCTTCTTGAACACTGGGTGTTTCTTAGATTTTTGGGTACTGAGGACAAATATCACATCAATTTACTCCAAACACATCCAAACATTTTCGCTTCCATAAATGATTTAACAACGTTTGCAGCCAGGGCATGTGCAGGAATGGAATTGAGCCAGGTTGAAAGCTGTTCTGTAGGAGATGACTTCCTGGGCCTGCCAAAACCATCAAAGGATTGAAGCTTAAACTAACCATAGAAATTACAGGGTAATGACCGTGACCGACTCAGATTTTGAGCTGTGCTTATCAGGCGATCCACATCTGATAACAGTCCGAATTAAACGATTTGGTCAGATATTTTGATTTGTCAAAAGCAAAAGTTGAGCTGCTGGGTTCAAGACTGGAGGAATGGTGTTCGTTGTCACCAGGTACAAACATTTCTGCGTTTCGACATCAACATAATGACATAAACAAAAAATTTTTGCACAAGTCAATAGTCTCTTTCTGTTGTGACATTGAAGGGTTGTGATTGAGTCATCAATGTTAAACCTGAAAGCTGTTCTGCTACACAACAGCAACGTTTATCTTTCAGTCCCTGTTGGCTATGAAGCACACATGAACTAAATGTATGAGAATATGGAACTGTTACTGAAGTACATCCAATAAAGCAGATAAAACTGGAATATCTGTGGAGGTCTTAGTGTTTGTTACTGGGGCTGCACAAGGCGAATAGGACAGCCGTGCCAAAGAATGGCCTCTTCGTAAAAGTTCGTTTCAGGACAGAAAAATGTGATCTGAATCGCTTGTCAATCCAACCAAGATATTTTTGCCTCCTCTTGAAGAATTTTGTGAAAACTATGAACAAGGAAAGTGAAGGTTTTTGTTATTGAAGACAAACTGTTCCCAAGAATAACCGATGCCAAGGTCTAAGAGGGCATTTTTGTTGGCCCCCAGATCAGACTTGTTTGAAATGCAGCTAGCAAACAAACTGGCATCCAGCAGTGTCCCACTACTTAGGATTTTTATTGGCTATTGCGTTTTGCACACATTAAACTGTACAATTTTTGTAAATACTGCTTTGCACTTCCGATAGTACACTTAGTTGAGCTTATGATTATTTGTACTTTTAATATTTTATTTTTGAGAGATAAGATCACTAACACTGTTTGGTCATTCTATTTAATATTCTTATTGTCTTGTTTCTAGGTGGAAGACTTGAAGAAAATTGAAGGCATTACAGATAAACGATTCTCCTCTTTCTTAAAGGTAGGCTCAAGGAATAGTAAAGTACAGAGGTTCCAGGTGTTGTATTTACAGGTTGCAAGCTGAAGTTGCTATGTACAGTCATGTAAAAATATTTAATGCACCATTTTAATATTCTGCTTCTTGTAGCCATCTACCAATCTCTGACATTGGTCTGAGGAAAATTTGCCCCACTGCTAAATGCAAAATTCTTTGAACTGTGAGATGTTTAAGGGGTTCTTGTATGTGCAACATCTCAGTAGTCCCATGTCAAGCATCTCAATAGGATTAAGATCTGGGCTTTTTCTCTGCCACTCTCGTCCCGTTTTATGTCTACTGTACATTCTCTCTGGCAAACCTCACTCTGACCTTGATGTTTCTCTTTTTACGCACGAAGGTTTCCTCCTTGCACACAAAGATAAATTTGTGGAGTGTCTTTCTAAATGCAGAAATATGCATGTTCACATCAACAGTTGCAGTAGCCTGCTGTAGGTCCCATGATGACATTTCAGGGTTTTTGGAGACTTTTTTTAGCACCTTGAAGTTTTCTCTCAGGGTGAACTTGCTTGGAGAACCAGACCTGGTCAAGTTGGCAGTTGTTTTGAAACGCCTCCACTTGTAGACTATTTTCCAACCAGTCTTTGGGATCTTTTTAAATTCCTTTCCAAACTTATACACCACTACAATCTTCTTTCTGATGACCTCTCTTTTGATTTCACCATGGTGTTCACGCTTACTTCAACAGTCAGGAGCACACCAAACTAGATGCCATCTACAGGGCAAAACTCCTTGAGAATTCTGAGTAGCGATTCTAATCCTGTGCACCCTAATGTGCTATATCTGTGTGATTTTGAGCCATTTTAATTGTGAATAATGGTTTGGGTGTCCTATTTAATTTTTTTTAATTTTGTAGAATTACATTTTACCTAAGATAATCTAACCCAAGATATTAAGAAGTCTTTCTTCAGTCTTTTCTTCAGTTGTCCTAATGCCATGACTTGACCGTATTCTGTGTCCAGTTAGAGA
>JBBIGC010070932.1:0-10715 GCA_037576955.1 Lepidarchus adonis
TAATGTTTATCAGTACATTGCAGAAAATAATGAACTTTATCACAATATGCTAATTTTTTGAGAAGGACCTGTACATCAATGTTTACTAAAATTATGTGTATTTTATTCCATTACAAAATCACCAAAATCTGTTATCAAGGGTTGCCCAAACTTTTGCACAAGACTGTAGTGCAGGTAGAGTGATAGGAGATAGGTAGTGAGATCAATTTCTAACTTAGCCTAAGATAACAGCTCTAAGGTTCAAGTAAGGTTCCACATCAGACTATTGTAATTCTCTGGAAGTAGAATAACAAAAGTACTTTTACAGCTTTGGTATTTCTAGGGTCACAAAACTGGTAAATCTGGGGTAACAAAACATGTAAAGCTCTGTGACTCCATTATAATGCTTACTCTCTGTAAACTGTCCTAATTCTACAAACCATTGTGCATTGGGCCTCAAGGCACAGACTATCTCAAACTAAACTATGTTCCCAGCCTTCAAGGACAAAGCATTTACACACTTCACTAGGTTAGACTATTGTAATGCTTTACTCTCTGGTTGTACTAGTAGGTCCATAAACAAGCTTCAGTTAATCCAAAATGCAGCAGCAAGAGTTCTTACTAGAACCAGAAAATACAAGTACATCACCCTCATTTTATCTAATCTGCACAGACTCCCAATCAAATTTCTAATTGATTATAAAATATTGTTATTAACCTATAAAGCGCGGAATGGTCTTGTACTACAGTATAAGAGTGAACTCTTGGTCCGTTATGATCCACCACACCTACTTAGATCACAAGGTCAAGGCTTTTTGCTGGTACCTCATGCTGCAAAGGTCACAGCAGGGGGCAGAGCTTCTTCTTATAAAGTCCCGCAGTTATGAAATAATCGTCCTAATATTGTGTGGGACTCCGACACAATCTCAATATTTAAGTTCAGGCTGAAAACATATTTGTTTAGTCAAGCTTTCTGTTAGTTCTAGATAAGGGGCAGATCCAGGTGGTTCTCAAGCATGGAGTTTTTGGTAAACTGGGATGCATGGATGCTGTCGCCCCCAGTCTGATACTTTCACTCAGTTTTGTTGATACCTCAGTGGTTGGCTGCCTGACGGGCCAGGACACCCTCATGTCTGTGCTACCTCCTGTCTCTCCCCTTTAGCTGTGCTGTCATAGAGAGTCTTGCTGGAGCTCCTGCACTCAGACCACAATTCTAAATCAATCACTCTTAATCACCTGCAACATTGAACATCTCTAAGAGTCTCTTTCTCTCTCTCTGTCTCTCTCTCTGTCTGTCCGTCCGTCCCTCTGTCCAGCCGTCAGTCTGTCTGTCTGTCGAGCTACTCTGCTGCCCGGATCATGGCGATGCAGACCGACCCTGACATGATGTAACCCCTCATGCCGCTTGAGGAGAACCAATATAGATAGAACCACTTACCAGATCTCAACTCACAAGGAATTGCAGACTGGTTTTTAATTATTCATTTATATTCTCTGTCTCTTATTACGCTCTAGTGTCGACCAAAGGGGGATGGGTTCCCCTTCTGAGCCTTGATTCCTCCCAAGGTTTCTTCCTACTTTCAGGGAGTGTTTCCTTGCCTCCGTCACCTTTGGCTTGCTTAGTAGGGGCTTGGACCTGGATTTTGTAAATTCTGTAAAGCTGCTTTGTGACAATGTCTGTTGTAAAAAAGCACTATAAAAATATCTGAGTAAAATACCCGAGGTCTGAGTTCCATCTTTCTTTTCTCCTAACTCTCTCCCTCTCTTTTTGGGATCCCACCTACATGAAAATTTGGCTTTCCACAACATTTGTACTTGTACTTTAATTTTCCTCTGTCTTTAATAAAACCTTCGTGAATTATTTTGGTGACCCTGAAGAACTCGACACTCAAGTAAAAATCAGTGTAAAACAAACAATCAAAAAGAAGAATGAAAATGAATGAGGATGCAATTTTATATGGACTAAGTCTAAGGGAACAGTAATTAAGGAGTCCAATTATCATAAAAAAACTACATTGATACTGAGAGGAGACAATCATTCAGTCATTGTGTGTTGAATTAAAGGATACAGCCACATTATGAGTCAGCCTCAGAGTGGAGGAGATAGCTGAAAGGTTGGGACAAAAGCTACAAAAAGAAATGCTGAGTATTACTGCAATGCATGAACAAATTTACATTTTTAAATGTCTATGAATATTTATACGTGTCCTAAAAAATGTGAACATTTTTTACAGAATAATTTTCAGCAAGGCTGGAACCATAAGATATTTATAACATTTTGAGACACATTTATCCATAAATATAATTTTTAAACACCATTTGAAAACATATGCATACTTTTGTCAGAGCTCATGGTTGCATGTGGCTGGTTTATAGAAATATGGAGTGCTCAGGTTCACAAAAAGTAAAAAATAAATTATTAAAAACTATTTTGTGATCAATAAATTAATAAATAATTCCAGCCCAAACTATAACTTTTGTTGTGGGTCATAGGGCTTTCATATACAACACAAGTGTAGGAGATAAATTGGGCTAAAGAAATCTTGCACATTAATTTAAAGATCCCATCTATTCACAGGTTTTAAAGGAAACTACAAGCAGTCCTTTTACTTCATTGCTACAAATAACCTGCATATACAAGCACATTTTTGTAGCTATAACTAAAACACAGGCGCATTACATCAAACTCATTTACATCTTATGTTTACACTTAGCAAGTCACACAAAATTGTATTCCTCTTTTAGTCTGATTACTCCAGCAGTACAATTTTTCAGTCCCCTTCCCTAATATGGACATTGAAAGTTATATGCACATGCTGCAACCACAACTTCCCCTTTCTACTTAAGCAAGTGGAAATCAAAGCCCAGCAACATAGAGGCTGGCTGTTAGCATAAAAGACTGCTGGGTTGTAACCTGCGGTCAGATGAAACCCTACTACTATGTACAACCACACCACCTCAGGCCACAAGAATTATCAGGTGCTTTAATTCATATGGTATAAAATAAATGATCAAATTTCTACTGCTTAAATTTTTATTTAGTTAGATTTACTAACTGTAATGGTCATTACTAATAACACAACCGTATTTTCCAAATAAACAACTTCAGACAACATATATGTTTGAATTAATAAAGTTACTGAGCTTATACCTCCTGAGAGGTGGTACTACATGTTAAAAACCCACCAGAGCTGGTTTAAATTGGACTACATGGTCCTGTTATTTACCTTTTAAAATTACACCAAGCAGATTAAAGTAAACATGGTATTTATTTAGCTCTTTGCATTCTGAATTGGTCTTTGAAAACAATCTGAAGCACCTAAATGACAATGGAAATAGTTACCGTATTTCCCCAAAGGAAACCCACATTATCGGCCACCCCATTCTATAACCCATAGAAAATGCTCATATAAATTATGCTTATATTTAAAACTCTAAGATAAGCCGTTACTATATAGTATAATATGTTACTAGCCACAGCGTGAATTTACTGATCTGAAGTAGAAGCATCTAACTTGACACACCCCTGGAAGGTTTTGCAGCTCCATATTAGTAGTGACATTATACAGTAGCTAAGCATTAACAATTAAGTTAAAATTGGGAACTTACCGATATCATGCAACAACACAAGAATTACGCTGCAGAAATCAAGCTCCAAGCAACATCTGCTATATCCGAGGTGAACACGTGTCCGAGAGCAAAGCAGCACAGGTCGCAATTGAGTACGTTTACGGATCTGAAGCCTAATCATTTTTGTTTTTCAGTTTTGCTAATTTCATAGAGAAAAAATTACATGTAGACGGATGATTGACATTGCTGTACTGCTGTACCCCCACCCACCCTCCAGTCATTCAAACGAATGACTGGAGCCAGCAATGGCATAGCCAGCAAATAAACTTTTGTTCCTTTTATTTCTGTTAGCTTTTTCAAGCTTGTATTCTATGCTAAGATGTAATGTAATGTAGCTAAGGGCTGAAAAAGTTTAAGAAAGGCTGAGGCTCACCCATCATATGCGCAGAGGACTTTCTTCTTCTCTCTTATTTATCTTCGAATTCATTCGTCGTATTCAGCAGAATGTGACAACCAGATTGTGAGGTTATACTTAGTAAAGCTAATGATATGCTTCATTTTAACTACATTAACTCTACAACCACTTTTATTTTGTAATACACAGAGGGTCTGCATATATTGGTGCATTGAGGGCTAACATGACTGCTAAGCTGAGTGCTAACTGATGCTAGTTCTGGTGAACAACTTGTTTGATTCCGTTTCCAATGGAAAGTGGAGATCAGCAATGGTGTTTTCCATGTTCTGCATTTTATACTGCCCAGTCACTGATCTATCTTTGAGTTGCTTTTCGAACTGTTCATTCCTGCAGTAAACAGTACATTCAACTAATCCTTTGGGAATGTCGTCTTTTCTTGCACTGAATTATACTTTTAGCAAATGTGTTTTCATGTTTTTACATAAGCTGCCCCATTTACGCAAGTCGCACCCAATACCAGGTTTGCAATTAATGTATAAGCCGCAGCCTACTGTTGGGGAAATACGGTACGTTTTTGTTACAAATTAAATATACAAATTAAATATACAAATACAGCTAAAACTACATTTCACAATTGTTTTATATCAGCAATACCAGGATTTAGATAAATGACCCAGCACAACGTGAAGTCTGGTATTTAGTCTGGTTTCTAATATCTTGCCTCTTGAAAAGCATTCAGGGGATGCTTTATTACCTATTGAACAAGTGACATTTTTGACTTATTATTAAGTCCTCCTTAGCTGCCATGGTGATGCAAGCACTACCTTATGATTAAGGAAGAAGAAGCACTTCCTAAATCTGAGGTGAACAAACAGCAAAAACAGAACTATTATTTTTATCAGCATGCATATGGAGCAGTGACAGTTCTAGCACAAATTCTTCACAAATTCATCCGTTTGATCCCAGTTGTTAGTCACTGCCCTATAGCAAAGCAATTCAACATAAGTGGCACTAGAGTAGTTCTTCTCTACGCATAGAGCCATCTGAATGCATCACACACAACATCCCATGTAACATGTACCCCCCAAAAGAAATAATCTATTAAATGGGGGTTACTTATCAATATGCATAACATTTTCAAATCAATTACATACAATTCTGATGCAATCAGTCCAAGTACCAGGAACAAAACCAATAGCCATATTACCTAAAGGGAAAAAGAGCAGGATTACGTTAGATCACCATATAGTATTTGACAAAAGTGAGTACACCCCTCACCTTTTTGTAAATATTTTGTTATATCTTTTAACAATGTAAAGTATTCAGTGTACAGTTGTATGACTGTAAATTTAAGGGGTGTACTCACTTTGAGATATTGTAAACAAAGTGCTTTAATTGAGAACAATAAGAGAAAAACAATGTTACTATTGGTCATGGAAGTGTGGAAGTGAATTGTTATTATGAAGTGTCTGATCTTATGTGTTCCATGTGTGTGAGAAGTTTGAAAACCAGTAAAACACGTCACTCGCCATGAAAATCTGCAGGACCGATTTCCTTCCATGTTATTTACCTCGTTAAGCTGCCCTCACCACAATGTGCAAAATGTCAGGTGTATGAATTTCTGCATCTATAGCGCACCAAACATGGATCTGTGTTAGCTGTAGTCTAGAGCGCGGGCAGTAGTGATAATTATATAAATCACTGCTGCTGCATTTGGCAGACGTATGATGGATCAATCAACACAGGATTTCTTTTTTTTTTATTTTCAGTACTCAAAAGCTTGGCTGTGGCGTTTCAAGGCCAGGCACAGTGTAGTGAGTCAAGTTGTTTGTGGTGAAAGTGCAGGGGTCTTCACTTTTTAACTCGTTAGGATAGCTCAACAACCCTGCCTCTTGCCAAATTTAGGGCCCGGTCCAATAGAGGCGAGCTAACAATGTTTGAATGAACAGGTTTTTTTTCTATGTGAATATAAGTTCTTCCCTGGGCTGAACAATGAATCTTTATTTTTATTAATACCCCAATCTGAAACGGCTGCCATTTTAATTATATCCTATGTTATCCAGTATTGGAAAGCTTTAATTGGGGGTGTTTATAATGTTTTAAATGAAAAACTGTGGTCGTTTTGCTTAGAGTTACCGAAAAAATGCTTTTCTAGAGCATGATCAATGCATCAAATATTGCTTTTGAAATATTCAATAAATATAATGATAAAGATCGATCAGGTGACATGATTTTTCCCCCAACCATATCATTGTGCATCCCTAGTTTTAACTTTTTTAAACTGCAGCAACTACAGTAATAATGAACAATAAAGTAGCATAAGAAGTGGTGCTAAAATGATTAAGGATACACCAATGTGGTATATGTAGGCCACGATTCACATTTTACACGTACATATCTGCCAACAGTGCAGCACAGAAGTGCACTGTTTAGCGCTGTCCCCTTACGGCTAACAGCAAGATTGTACTGGGTTCAATCCCTGGGCGCCTTTCTGTGTGGCATTTGCAAGCTTTCCCTGTGGTGGTCCAGCTTACTCCCACTGTCCAAAGGCTTGCGGAGTAGGTGAATTACCTACTCTAATTTGCCCAGAGTGGGATGTGTCTGTGTGTGGATGATTGTGTCTCTGTGATGCCCTGCGATGGGCTGACCTCTGTCTAGGGTGTTGCCTGCCTTGGCATGTAGTCAGCTAGGATTGGCTTCGACTTCCCAGTAACACAGTTCCAAGTGGATAAACGAATATTATTCTTCCAGCAAATATCCATTGGTATCGACACATTGTGCATTCCCAATAAAAATAAGAAAATCTAATAATGCGGATCTTGAGAAATGCAGATCTGGCTCATTACATTTTTATCTATTTATTTATTCACTTATACATTAAGCACTCCAGCCTGAAATAAAAAAAAGATACAAAAGAAGACTTTTATATAAAAAAGGGTGAAAAAAAGATAAAATTCAAGAAAATAACCATTTAAATTACAGGCTTAATACTGCTGAATATTATATAACATACATACATTGCAGGCTTAATACTGGTGAATTTTATTTTTTATATAGATAGATAGATCTTCTACAAAGAACACACTTCTGAACATTTTAATGTTTATTAGCTGAAATTAACGTTTGTTCTACTTTGTTTTACTATTAAGAAGCAGTTTTGTCAAATGTGTTAAAGAAAATAAAATGAATTCATATCAAAGTTCATTCCCTGTAGAACAGGATTAATTACTTTTTCTTAAAAGTCAACAAAGTGTAATTAGACAGAATGAAACTTTTGCATATGACTCCATATCAGCAGCTTCTGAGCAACCTTCAACGGTACTTACATATAAGAAGATGGCAAGGGGCAGGAGTTGAGGTGGCAACAGGCAAAAAGTGATCCAGGGGTAGTTAATGAAGCCGCCCTCAGCAGCACAATCTGCAGTGGCACGAACAAACTCACAGCGTTGGTCAGCAGACAGGTTCATCACCTTGTCACACTGGTAGCAAACAAAAACAACATACAAATATACCTTCATAAGTCTGTCGGAGAGGAATGCCAGGAATTAAGAACAGGAGCAGGGAACAAACAACTACTCAGTCCTGTAAATGATTCATTTTCAAAAAGTGTTGTGCTAAGCAGTGCAAATAATGAGGGAGTGCAGATCATGCAGTTTACTAAACAAGGCCCATGAGAAGCTGTTTACTATTTCTGAGGGCAAAGGTTATTTTTAGGCATGAGGATGAAACCACGTTCTTCAGACTGTAGTCTTCAAACATCACCCAGAGGAAAAATAGAGATTTAATTACATTTTCCAGCACAGTTAAGCACACCTCACCTCGTCACCACTGGTCGTCAGTAGGTTCAGAGAATCCAGAACATTCCACACAGACCAGTTCCCTAAGGAACCTGCTGACCGAAACGGCTCCAGCTTCGCCCACTTTACAGACTCCTGAGAGCGAACCTGGTCTGTTCTCAGAACAAATAACAAAACTCCAACTAAAAGCACAGCCATCATCCCTAAACATGGGTCTACTGTACAAACCGCTGTGGGAGCATCGCCTGGCCTCGTTATGTCGTTACTCGATTTCAGTTCCTCACAGCGCGAGCGCAGCAGTTAAAAGCGCAGTGATCACAGTGATTCCTGTTTTCCACACGTGATCCATCCATAAGAGTCCGGTTACCGGTTTCTCAACGACGGTTCCTTTCTTTACGCTCACAAGGCTTCACACAATAAAACACAATATCAGCACAAGAGTCCAGAGTTCACCTGGACATAGGCTCAGGACAGTCCAGGCTGTTCAGTGTTTGTTTGAGTCCTGCGCTCCTGCACTTCCTACAACGTAGAGCTGCGTAGCGATGGCGTCAGCGCCAGTGTTTATTCTCTGCCAGAATGGAAAGCAATATTCAACACTCACAAATAATCAGTATATAGTATAGTATATCAGTATTGTTCAAAGGTATTTGAAAACTACAGTAAGCAATCAGGGACAAACAACCACGAACTTTTACAAGAAAAATCGATCAGAGAAACATGCATTATGAACAGATTAATAACTTTTATTTAAGATTAGATTAGAAGATTAGAACTTTTATTATTATTATTATTATTATTATTATTATTATTATTATTATTATTATTATTATTATTAGTAGTAGTAGTAGTAGTAGTATTGCAGTTATTATTTTTATTATTAGTATTATTATTGCTGCTATTATTATGATGATGATGATGATGATGATGATGATGATGATGATGATGATGATGATTATTACTATTATTATTATTATGATTGACTTTTACATTTAATCAATGTTCTGCTCTGCAAATACAGTAACCAGAAACCATCATTTAAATAAAATGTAAAAAAAAAAAATATTTAATTGTTCTCTCTTCAGGGTGTGTGATAATTTTACGTTAGAAAATCTACATTTGACAGAAAGTTATTAAATTTTTGCAGATGACAGTATGTGAATTTTGAACAATGATGCAGTTATTGCAATACAGTGACTTTTTTCAAAACATTATATATGACATTCAATTCATTTGTAATGTCATTGCCAAATTGTGTAAGCTATTATTGCACATTAAATAACAAACTTCATACTAAAAGTGATTTACATAGAACAGTAATGTAAATTGCTGAAAGGCCAATGATCCTGATCATATGCAGTACAGGAATGAGTTTCTCAAAGCAGCAGCTTTACAATTCTGTTACAGTCCTACTTGCTGTGGATTGGGACAGAAAACAGCAGTTGGTGGTTTTCTTACATTGAGGCCAAGTCATGAAAACACTCCCTTTTACCCATAAGCCCCTTAACCTAAGGTCTAAACGTAGCCAATGGATTTGACTGACATTTTGGTCGAATTTAAAGTGTTCTTTAAATGAATTAACCACCAGGGGGTGACAGGGTCAGGCATGGTTTTGTCATTGTAGCCCGGTTTAGAAAGAAAAGGACCGACAAGAAAGAAAGGAGTCAAACGTATAGAAGCAGTGAATTTCAAATGATGAGAAAAGTGTTTTCAGAAAACCCAGAAATGGAGGAGAATTAACCTTTGAAAATGTCCCTGTATGAATATGTCTGTTTGTCTAACTACCTATCCATCCATCTACCCTTCCACTCATCTATCCATTCATCCATCCTTTCTTAATTAATATCCAAGACCATGAAAAATCCCTGTTATACTAGACTGACATGAACTGCTAAAACATGAACAAAGGCTATAAGAGCAAAAAATGTCCAGTATTTATAAACTTTTCCTATCATTTAGTATCATGAAGGAAGAAAATGAAGTTCTGAGTCTGAGGGGTGAATTTTGGTTTTGGTTTAGCTGCTGGTTTTTGAGGATTATTGCTGTTATGTAATATAGTTATATATTTCTGTTGTACAGTAGAAATGATCTTACCCAAACAAATAATGACCTATTTTAAATTAGGAGTGTGTTTTTCTGCCAACTACTGTTCATTCTAGCATTCTGAGAAGTGTCTGAGAACATGCCCTCAATCCCTTCGGTTAAGGCCATTCAGCACTGGGCCAATTTGTTGTTAGAATATCTCTGGCTGTGGGTTTGAACCGATTTGTCACAGTAAATGTACTCTAACCTTTGTGTAATTCTCCACTTCATGAAGCTCCAAACTTTTCAATATAAGACAGTTCTGAATGGCTGGTTGGCCAGTCAAGCACATGCATTCTCTGTCTATGAAGCTATGTTGTTATGTTGTGTACAGAATGAGGCTGTATATTGTCTTGCTGAAATAACCATTAACATCCCAAAAATAGACACAATATGTCTCTCTAAAATCCCAAATTATACCTCTACATCACAGCCATGTTGTTTGCATTAATGCCCCCTCCCCATATTACAACAGATGTTGACTTTTGCAGCCTAGATGGTCCATTTAACCCAGTCACAGCACATGCTAACATGACAGTGTCTTTCCACAGTTCTCCAATGCCCATGTAGCTATATTTATCACAGCAGCATGATTATTTCTCATGTTTTTACAAAACACAATAAAGTTGGTCAGCCAAATCTTTAAAAGTAATCTTTTTGGTCTTCTGTCCATTTAAAAAAAGTTCACATTAATTTTCAAACTGCAGATTGTTGTTGTTATAAAATTTTAAAAAATGTCCCTACTTTTCTGAAAATTGAGTCTGTATTTATCTAATAATTATATACATATACATATATAAACACACACACACACACACACATATATATATATATATATATATGTGTGTGTGTGTGTGTGTGTGTGTGTGTGTATA
>JBBIGC010070943.1:0-10714 GCA_037576955.1 Lepidarchus adonis
ATATTCTGCATTTGTTTGTGATTAAGGGGTATAACTGTACATCACAAGCATGAGTTTATTTTTCAATGCTTTCAGATCTCTCTTTATCCCTTTGATTTTAACTCTCCTCTTTCAGACTGAAACACTTCACTGTGAATGGCTGTGGCTTTACTGCCGGCTGAATTCTTGGATGTTAGACACGTTTTCATCTCTTATGTTGCAGGAACGAACAAGATGTGTTGAAACCTAAACAGTATATTTACAGTACTAGTACTATTGTAAAAGTGGAGGATGAGGAAGATTGTTATTTGAGTTTTAAAAAATCTCCTGCATTTCTACATTTCCTGTATATCAGCAATGCATAAAAAATATATATTATAGCGAATTTTACAATTATTATTGTATTAAATATTTTTCAATTCTTGGAAAAATCTGCTAAGGGAAATAATGCCTTGTAGGAAACATTTTTGTCAGGTTTAAATACCAGTTCTTAACAGAACTCTGGAACCGGTGCACCCTCTCTAGGAGAGTTTGCACAATGCACTCACTCTCCTGGTGTGGAATGGCGGTGGAGTTACTGCCATACTCATCACATCTACCACCAATCCACACATAAACCCCCAAGCATAACACACCTCAACATTTCTTGTAAACACATCAACATGCCAGGATAAGTGCATATTTCCCACTCCCATGATGCACCTGCGGCAACCAGCCAATAACAATATTAAAGTTACAATATTAAATTTTAATGCACAAAGTAGTGTCGCTACACTGAAATCATCTGAAGGTCCTAGAAACATGGAGATACACACAAACAAAATAAATCCAAACTCCATTAGCTATTATTAACATTCCATGCCTAGCTGGCTCACATTTGGGATGGTTGACCTAGCTACCAAACCATCTCGTATATAAAAATTTTATTTTAAGCGATATCTTCCATGAATAATGTTTGCTGGTATCACTTTGGAAGACATCACTGCATACATAAATCATTACTAATTATTTCAGCCTGATGCACTATCATGTCATACTGCACTTTTGTTGACAGCTTCATTATTAATAATAATAAGAAAGTATCAGAAACAAACATAGCAATGGAAACTAACTTAGAAAATGCTGGGCAGGATTTTCAGGCTCTTGTGCAGTGCACTGTGTTGTAATACAGGTGGAACTTCATGAATGTTGTTTTGTGTTGAATGGAGAAGATAACGCAGTACTGTTTTACTCAACAAACACCTTTAGTCTGTCACATTTTGTCTCTCCTTGTTTTAAAATAGCAATACTGTAATTCTGCACTGCATTTCAGGCAGAAATTGGCAACTCTATTACCCAATGGCACTGGGCATTATCAGATTGAACGTGCTCTAGCCCAATTAAGGTTTTCTATCCATTTTTCACACAAATGTTTTCAGATAAAGAACAGTGGTTTTTGCTGCATCCCTCACATTCACAACATCTAAGAGTACATCAATTTCTTTTCACAAATCGACACTAAAGACAGCAGTAGCAGCCTCTTGAAGCCTGTGTGTTTTTAGTGCATGTTTACTGCGTGTATTAGCTGCATTGGCCTCACAGGTCTGGTATAATGTTACATAAGTCACTGAAGTCCATCCTGATGTGTACAGTTGAGAATGTGCTGTGCATCACATTGGAGATTCTCAGTCTAGAGCAGTGGTCCACAATCTTTATCGCGCTACGGACCGGTTTAATGTCAGATAATATTTTGGTGGACCGGCATTTAAAGTGTCTCGGATAAAAACAACTAAATAAAATGATACGACCAACACAAAAACTGTGGTATTTTGTAAATATAATAATAACGTGAATCCACTGTGTAATTATGTAACTTTATTAGCAGCGTCTTTCTGAAATGCGCTAACAACGATCAGAGTAACATCCTCCTCTGCCCCTCACACGCTCTGGTCTCTATGGTAACCTGTAAACTGTACTTTCAGGATACGTTTTCAGTGCTGTTGTGGTGATCTCAGGGTTTTCTGCCATGACTTTCATTCAGAATACCAGCAAAGTTGATGTCTCATACTTAGATGCTACAGATTGAGATTGTATTTAAAAAAAAAAAAGTTTTAATTTTTTTTAAGGCCCGAAATGCTCGAAATGCTCCACGACCCGGTGGTTGGGGACCACTGGTCTAGAAATAAAGGCTTATTTCACATTGCCATAAAGTTGTAGCTGATGTACAGACATTTACAGTATTTCCTCTTCAGTAATTCTTAAGGCTGTGAAAGACTTGGAGACCATGCTGAGAGAAGGCCATGAGTTCACAACTCCCCTTCCAACTTCATTTGGGAGGAAAGTCAACAGAGTTGAAGAGGAGAGGAGGAGATGGAGGTACATGCTTTGAAATAACCAAAATCTGCAGTGTCAATGAAGGTTATTTGGAACGAGCTGGTGATTAAACTATATAGAGAAAGTGAGCGGTTGGTTTTAAGGCTGTAGATGGATCTGATTTATAAGATTTTGCTAAGAAGGACCTTGCCAAGCATCCACTTTGAAAGTGAAATGGTAATAAATACAAATAGACGTAGGCAACTTCCTAAGAAGTTAAAATTTTCAAAGGTAATAACTATATTAATGAGGTCATTTTACATAAAAACTGTAAAACATTCCATCCTTGTTCCATTGGTTTAAATAACTGCACCAGATTTAAACCAAGAAAAGTTCTAAGTTGTGTGTACAGGATCCCACTTTAACAGGAGAAAATTATGCCTTACACAAAACTTTAACTTGTAAACTGTAATTATCTCTCTGTCTAATAGAATCTTATACATCAGTTGGTCATTTCTACCTCTTCCTGAAAGGATCACTGAAATTAAGAACCCCAGTACCCAGCTCATGGGTTCCTTAATGGTGCCTGGGCTGGGGCTTGAACCTGCAATCCTTAAATCTATTTATAATATCTATTTCATATCCCAGGAAAGCTGATGCTGAGTTTGAAATTGAATGACCAATATTGCAGTGGATATTTGCTGATTAAAATCAATATTATAATAGATACACCTGGCACCAGCATGCTGCCCTGTTGGTCATGGTGCCCTTCTTTAATATGGTGGCTGTTTTAGACAAAAAATAAATTTTGACTAAAAAAAAGGCGCCTGCTTTTCTAAAAGACATTGTATGGCCCTGGATAACATAGAAGATAAACCTGATCTCACAGGGTACAGTGTAGGAGAGGGGAGGGTACTGTGCAGGTAAATAGTGTATAAATTTTAAAATGCCCTGTAACCGTGTGTGAGGCGAGCAGTGAAGGATTCAGGGGAACTGGAGGAAATAAGAGCAGTGTGTTATGTTATGTTGCTGGGCTCCGGGGGTCACCTGCATCAGAAGTGCAGGATGATGAATGGCTGGAGTGCAGCAGCTTTAACACCTTCATAATAAAACCAGTCACTTTCTCTGACAGGTGGAAAGTAAGGCGCAGGTCCAGAGCCAGCCAATGAGCCACTGACCCCCACAGATTACATGAGCAGGAGAGTCATTCCTATGCAAAAGTTGGGACTCTATGCAATGCAATAAAAAGTGTGATTTGTTAATTAAATTTGATAAAAGTACCATGTAAGATGACATGGATTTAGGAAATTAAAAATTTAGAATGTGATGTGTACAAGATTGGGACAGAAGTGTGCTTACCACTGTGTTATATCCACTTTCCTTTTAAATACACAGTTTACTCATTTAGTAACTTAGGACCCTATCTGTTGCAGTTTTGCAGGTAGAATTTTATACATTCTTGCTTTATATAACATTTTGCATGCTTAACCAGCAATGGGGGCCATTCATGTTCAATAGGAGACAGATCTGGACAGCTGGCTGACCAGTCAAGCACATTTGCTGAATTAACATGTGCAGAATGAGGATTAGCACTGCTGAAATAACCATGGATTTTGTGGGACAAGAGACGGGCTCATGCCCACGGGATTTCTCAGTGTTCCTGAATAGTAATAAAGTTTGTTTTTGTTTTGTGTAATAGAGTTTCCAATTGCATTTCTTAAAGCATCAGCAATGTGTTAAGTAAGAGAGTCAGACTGAGTGGCAAAACATGCTGGAGCTTGGTTGTCTTTAGTAGGGGACACTGTGAAACCTGGAGGAAAAGACATTTTTAAATTAAAGACAGTTGGGCTTGACAGCAATCCTTACAACTTACCTAAGAACCAAAGAGTCCTGGATTGTTTACTGTTTGCAGGCATCAGGGCTCTGCTTGTGTATTTCCTCCAATGCCACTAAAATCAGCTACACATGAAATGCCATCCTCTCTACAGGTGAGTTACAGTCTTGACTGTATAGCAACTTGATTTGTGATTCTTTAGGAAATTGTACAATGAGCCACAATTAATGATGGCTCCACCCAAATCTCTTGGGATGCTGTGGGGGTTTTGGGTTGGCAATTGTTTTGATAATGGTTAAATTGACATGTTCAATGGGTAAATTAACAGCGAGTTAACCAGGCATTGCCATATGGGCTACATAGTTCCCTCTGTGAGTTCTGCATCTACTCCAAGGTCTCCTCCCAGTTGAACATGCCCAGAAAGCCTCCAAAGGAAGGTGCTCAGGTTGTGTCTTAATCAGGTGCCTGAACCACCTCAACTAGTTCCTTTCAGAGCAAAAGAGCAGAGTCTTCACTCTAGTCCGGTTCTACTATAAATTGCCCAAAAGATGCGATATGACTGGCACTCATTGAACTGTGATATTCAACAACAGTGCAAACTGTATAGAACAGTCACAGCTAGCACAATACTGTGGCAGAACGCAATGGAAAAGTTCTCCCTTGGTGGTGTGCCTGACCCGGCTGACCTGCCAGAATGCCCAAAGGAAATACCTTCCATTATTTTTCGGTATAGTGCTTTATTGTATAATCTTTTTGTGATGTTGCATATATTCACATGAAATGTAATTCGACTGCTGCATGGAAACCTGCCTATTGTTATTCCTATTAATGTTTCATACAGTGTAGTTCACACAGCCACTTGAGCATAAGACATTTGACAGTTAAACTGAGTTTCTTCAAGTCGTTTCTAAGTTTGTTGCCTTCAAGAAGCCTGGGGGACATGCCCTCCCGCATTGACCTTCCTCTACAAGCAAACAACGTCAACACAACCAAACTAATGACACTGACAACACTGGGAAACAGAGTGCAGCCTGGAGACCTCATCTGATCATTTGGATATGGGATGGAATGAGCTTGTTAAATGATTACAGAAGATGGTAAATGCAGACATTACACTGAGGATTTCCCTCTGTGGTCATAAAGTAAGCTCCTGTGGGTCCTGAGGATCAATGCAGCCATTGCAGAAGGTCACATCTTGAAATCTTGACTATTTGAAAGCTGTTCCCGGGAAATTTAATGCACAATGACACCAGGAAAAGGGCATATTCAGCGCTCCATTGCCCATCACTCACACTTTTTTGCAAATTCAAAAGCTGTGCGAAAAAGTTAAATGCAAATAGCTTCCTTGCTCAATGGCCTTAAAAAAATACGGTTGTTTCTGGTTTCCCTAAAACAGACTAAATCTGCAGGCTGGTACCGGGCCTTACAGAAAATTATTATTATTTTTTTTTAAATACGATCTCAATACAGTGTGTAGCATCTAAGTATGTTTGAGACATTCACTTTGCCGGCATTCTGGATGAAAGTCATCCAGAGATGATATCGCCACAACAGCACTGAAAACGTATTCTGAAAGGACTGTTTACCATAGCGACCAGAGCGCGTGAGGGGCAGAGGAGGACGTTACTCTGATCATTGTTAGTGCATTTCAGAAAGACGCTGCTAATAAAGTTACATAATTACACAGTGGATTCACCTTTATTATTATATTTACAAAATACCACAGTTTTTGTGTTGGTCTTATCATTTTATTTTGTTGTTTTTATCCGCGACACCTTAAATGCTGGTCCACGAAAATATTATCTGACATTAAACTGGTCCGTGGCGCGAAAAAGCTTGGGGACCTCTGCCTTAAAATGTGGTACTTGCAACAGGGCCTTCAACTGAGCCTCAGACGTCTGATTGAAAGGGATAGAGTTTCAGCTTCTGAGGTAATTCTCATCTGCTTCTCAGGCCAGGATGGGCTTAAAACGCCTTTTTTATCATTTATGAGTCCATTGTTATTCAATATTTATTGCTTGTAAGTAATTAATACTTTTAACACATCAGTATGTATGTGAATAAAATGCTAAAAATCATTATTATGCACTTTTGCATGAAGTTTATTGAAACAG
This sequence comes from Lepidarchus adonis, assembly GCA_037576955.1. Lineage (NCBI taxonomy): Eukaryota > Metazoa > Chordata > Actinopteri > Characiformes > Lepidarchidae > Lepidarchus > Lepidarchus adonis. Next base: position 6,220 of record JBBIGC010070943.1, read on the forward strand.
TTTATTGATCCTACACTTTTAATGTTTGTATCTACCTGCCCATGGGCTATAGGTGGTCATGAGCTTCTTTTCCACATATTTGCACTGGGTCTTTGTAAAAAAAAATTACATTAGAAATCAAGTTGACAAGAACTTTAATAAAGGTGGTACATAAAAAATGCACCAGAACTTGATTGGTCAGTTATAAAGACTATTGAAGTTATAAATGAAATGCAAGAAGTAAAAGCATGTTGTCCTATTGGAAATATTCCATAATAAGTATGAATCTTCTAAAATGGTACCTAAATGTAGTAAATTAAGTAGAAATCCTCAAGTTTTTTTAAGGAAAAGTCTGGAAAGGTGTGCACATTTCATCATGCCCATGTGAAAGGTGCATTGGCAACTGTCCTTGCTTGGCCTTTGATCTTTGAGATGTAGCTTTTGCCCAGGCCTGTTTTGAGAAATCTCTCTCATGTCCCATTTGTTCACATGGTGTTGAAAAGCTTTTTGCACACGTTAGCATCACCCCTTCCCCAGTGTTCCTCTACACGAACCGTGTTTATATCACCCTGTCTTCATGTCCTCGTCGTTATAGCTTCCAGTGTTGCTAAAAGCCTCTCTGAAAAAAAAATTCCCTGAGGATCCTTTGCTGCTAGGAAGGAGACAAGCTACACCTTACATACAGTAGCATCACCTCTGAAGGTCAGAAGAGTCATGGGGACTTGACTGAGCAACATTCATTGTAAACAGGACCATGGCAGGTTTAGCTCTGGTAATAATGAGCCGTACTCAGGATATACTCTCACAAGTATCAACATCCTCAGGATTCACTGCCTGGGTCCTGAGAACAAACTTCTGAATGAGTGGTGAAGCTCAAGACGCATCAGACTGGTTAATGCCTTTTAGAAAAAGCAAGAAACAAAAGCCTTTAGTTCTACAGGATAAAGCATCAGAATAGTTTTAAAAGTATATAGAAAAAAAGTATATTTCACTGCCCAGTTTAAACATAAAACCTTTCCCCACAACTTGAAAGGTGTATAGTGTGGGACTATAAAGTAAATCAATTATTTGTCATTGTGAACACACTCCATCAAACAATGTGCACCCAATTTAAACATGAGCTGACATTTATAGTTTTTTTAATGTTTTATATACATAAAAATGACTTTCGTTTAAATGGTTATTTATAAAAACAAAATAATAATAATGAAATGACTGTTCCCAAGGATACTAACATTAAGTTTGTGATTAGTTTGAGCATGATTTCTCTGGGTGCTTCAGTTTCCTCGAGGCTTGTGGTTTATGTTGACTGGATATTCTAAACTGACCATAGGTTCTGTGTCTGTGTCCAGGACGAACCCTGCCGCGTGCCCATAGTCAGCTGGGATTGGTTCAAGTTTCCCTGTGTAAAGAGTAAATCGATTGGACAATAAATGAAACTGTTCATCACTAAAGTTAGAAAGCAATACAAACACATTGAGCTTGATGTTTAAAAGAGGTTTCACACCATACACAGGTTCTTTACCAGTTTAGGCAAAGCAAGTTTATTTATATAGCACATTATCATACATAATTTCATTCAATGTGCTTTACAAGGTAAATGAAAAATATAAAAGCATATAAACAGGCCAAAAGAATAAAAGGAATAAGCATAAAGTAAGAGCAATAGACAAAAATGAATAAATATGTATAAAAGTAACAATATTCAAATTAGATAAATAGAGTTAAAATAGAGAGAGCTAAAATTGTATACTTAATAAACAAATAAATAGACAAGGTGTATGGGTACTTTTATGGGTAGTTTTTAGCCTCTTTTTAAAACTGGCGACTGGAGAAGATCTGATCTCCATTGGTAGTTTGTTCCAACATTGTGCAGCATAATGACTAAAAGCCATTTCACCTTGTTTAGTTTATTACCCTGGGAACCACACGCTGAATTGCTCCGGCTGATCTAAGAGCTCTACTTGGCTGATAACCATCAAACATATTTATTTTATATTTAGGGCCCAAACCATTGACTGACTTAAACACGATGAGGAGAACTTTGAACTCTATCCTGTATATAATTGGAAGCCAGTGAAGAAACTTGAGGACTGGAGTGATGTGTTTAAGAATCTATCCTAGTAATGTTGCATTACCTGGAGGTTCTTGGGCGTTTAGAAAGGTTCTTCACTCATGCACCACAACAGTTATAGTAATAGTGGTTCTGTGGTTTGAATGATGGATGGGATAGAGGAGCAATAATATTACCTGACAGTCTGTAGTTGTAGCTCTTTATAGTGGAGGTAGGTGTTTTCAATAAAGTTCTCAGCAAGGACTTTACTGCCCTTGTGATTCCTGCAGTGGATGGCCTGCTTCACCTTCATTGAACTGACCCCTTCCCATCAAACACTGTAATCAAGAACCCAAAACGCTTATCTAACCAGCCTAATAAACACTAAATAACAGCCCGTTCTCTAGCCATGCATCTATAATTAGGTTTTCCAATTGAGTACTGGCTTTTTAAGCCAAATACTCCACAGGAGCTCCTGGGGGAAAAGTCACCTACAACGAAAGTCCATCTATCTCCTCTCTCCCCTACAGGCACACTAAGCACCATAAGCTGTGGGTCAAGCACAAAGGTTACTTGCTCTGTGTCCACCCACATAACTCATCCCCATCAGAGCATGGTCACCTTGGTTTCACCACCATGGAAGGGCATTTATCTCTATCTCTGAGCATGTGGAGCTGACACCATGCAGAAAGTCCAGCCTGGAGCAGAACAGACACTGCGCTGCCCATCGCTTCCATTAACACCAAGTGTCATTCAATCACTGCGCTCAATTTTACCAGTGCCAGCTCTCCGTTAGCTCTTTCTGAGCCATGCTAACCCTGCCCATCAGCCAAGCTACACGAAGATGACCTTCTTTATGTTTCACATTAACCCCCTGACTGTGCTAGCTAAGATTGAGCCTGGCGTAGCACTTGTGACAAATGAAGCAGAGGAGCTGATGAAAAAGAGTCTGGAGTGGAAAGTAACAAATCAAAGTGAACATATATAAAAGGGGGAACTTCAAGGATTCCTTCTGGAGGCAAATATCCAGAACCATCTGAAAGACTGAACAGTTATTTGTGGTTCAGAAAATAATGTTTTTTTTCCCCATGATGTTCACAAGGTAATGGTTATGTTTTAGGTTTAAAAGGGTAAAGGTTATTATATTGTCCATTGCATCTGTTGTTTGGCAACAATAACTTAGTTTAAGCAATTAAATTTATTGATTTATATTGATAAACTACATGACACAAAAGAACCTAAGCAATTATAAATGCTTATTCCAAAAGACATCAGTTATCATAAAGCCTGGTTTTGTCTATTTTAATGTTCTTATAACACTGAGGTCAAATGACAGCGGTGACCTTTTCTGAGGTAAAATGACTTAGCGATCTATGACAACTGACTTTGTAGCTCCGGTCAATAGTGACGCCACCCATATAAATACATATAAATACCCACTGTGAAGCATGGGGGTGGAAACATTATGCTTTGGGGCTGCTTTTCTGCAAAGGAGACAGGACGACTGATTCGTATTAAGGAAAGGATGAATGGGGCCATGTATTGTGAGATTTTGGGCAAAAACCTCCTTTCATCAGTTCCAGCAGGAGGTGTCAAACTCAAATACAAAATGGGCCAAAATTTAAACCTTCACACAGATGTAACAATGAACCTTTTTATATAAACCAAAACAAGTTTTGCTTAAACACTGAATATGGAACAAGCAAAGCTTAATACTATACAATATATGATACTGCACACATGCAAAATCAAATTTCAAAGAAAAAATACATATCAATGGCATTAATTTTTTTTAAAATAAAAATTGTATGCCTCTTTTTTTTATTTCCAGCTTTCTGATTCATATTTCAACAGTTACATTCCACAGGCTAAAAATACATTAAAAATAAAATAACAAGTTAAGTTTTTATTGAATTGATCATGTGACTCTTCCGCTATATATATATATATATATATATATATATATATATAGGTCACCGCTGTCATTTGACCTCAGTGTTATAGGAACATTAAAATAGACAAAACCAGGCTTTATGATAACTGATGTCTTTTGGAATAAGCTTTTATAATTGCTTATGTTCTTTTGTGTTATGTAGTTTATCAATATAAATCAATAAATTTAATTGCATAAACTAAGTTATTGTTGCCAAACAACAGGAGCAATGGACAATATAATAACCTTTACCCTTTTAAACCTAAAACATACCTTGTGAACATCATTAGAACGTCATGGGGAAAAACACTATTTTCTGAACCACAAATAACTGTTCAGTCTTTCAGATGGTTCTGGCTATTTGCCTCCAGAAGGAATCCTTGAAGTTCCCCCTTTTATGCCTCTTTTTTTTTATTTGCAGCTTCCTGATTCATATTTCAACAGTTACATTCCACAGGCTAAAAATACATTAAAAATAAAATAACAAGTTAAGTTAAATTTTTATTGAATTGATCATGTGACTCTTCCCC
>JBBIGC010070964.1:0-10714 GCA_037576955.1 Lepidarchus adonis
TAATAATAATAATAATAATAATAATAATAATAATAATAATAATAATAATAATAATAATAATAATAATAATATATATAATATTATATAAAATATATAATATTTTTACAACTTTAAATGACTGCAATTGGTTATGAAAAAGTTTGAACACCCCTGGTCAAATGACCAAGGGAAAATGTACATTGTAGAGAACAAATTTAAATGCAACTTTCTTTCTTTCTTTCTTTCTTTCTTTCTTTCTTTCTTTCTTTATTTATTTATTTATTTTTCTTTCTTTCATTCTTTCTTTCTTTCTTTGGCCTGGGTTGCTAAAATTTTACTCAAGATAATGGGTGGCTTTGCTGAACAGTTGTTCTGTATTTTATCATTTTGTATGTTGCCTTATTATTAAATAATCCCAAGTTTATTACATCTTAAAACATGGAATTAATTTTCCTTGGGCAGACATGAGAATGTCCACAGGAACTGTATAATATTTATGAACAAGGCACAGGGGATAAAAAAATTGAACAAATTAGTGTTTAATGTGCACTGATGCTTTGTTTGAGTGCTTCCATATTTAAGAAACAAAAAGATTTTATGCATTCTGATATTTCTACAGGTAATTGAATCTTTCCTGACACAGCCCGTAAAAATTACCAACATGACAGATTCAGGAGACACTAAGATCCCTGAGAAACACCAGTAATAACTATATTATACCACCTCCAAGCAGAATAAAGCTTGAGGCCTTCAGTGAGTGCATGGGTTGCAATGCGACCCAGCCTAAGTTCTAAGTAAGTGTGGAATAGATTTTCGACCCTGTTTATTGAAAACTGACCAGCTTTTGTTTTTTTGTGGTTTTCCAAGAGAGCCTGTCCAGTCAGTGTTTTGTGAATCCACTCTTCCTAAGACAATTGCACATACCAGAGCATGTGATTCCATCTTTGAAATAAAGGTGTGTGACATAGAGTCCCCTCATTACGCATAGTGGAATAAGCACTGAGAAACGATATCAGTTCAGAAAACAGCTCATCACTAGCGTCATAGCATGAGTGCTGTTTTGATAAGGTCTGTCTGAGCACTGGGCGATAAGATCACAAATGTGTTAAATAGAGGATGAGTCAACAATACTGGGAAGGACATAAAAAGTCACTTCAGTGGCATTCTCATAGAACACTCTGTGTTCCCTGTCAGTTGTATGCACATAGTTAAGAAAAACCTTGCAGAAGTTCTTGAATGGCAGAAAGTGATTCCTGTTTAGAGAGGAACTACCCCGTCCCCTATGCATAAATACCTGCCACTCATTCTAAACGGATGTATTTAGCAGGCAACTGACATGTCTTGCACTGGAAAAACAGGAGAAAAAGAAAACACACTCCTTTTTTGTCACCAGTGCCTGTAAACATTGCATCGGAGCCTTGTTGCTCACCCCCACTCTTTCCAGCACTAACAGTGTAATTGGTTGTTGCTTTTGCTCTTTATGTGGCCGAGGCCGATCTTTATCAGAGGCGCCATTTGGCCGTTTGAAAATGGTGTGTGTGCATGTGTGAGTGTGTGTGTGCGCCGGGCCTGGGCACACTGTGTGGTCCGTGATGGGAACTGGCATGCGGTCGCTACTTCTGTGTTTGTTTAAAGCGTCCCAAGGCTGTCACATCTCTTTAATGGCACAGTGGCGACACAGAGGTGCCTTCAACTGGCTGTGGGAGAGTGGACGTAGGCCTAGCTACTGTGTCCCACTCTGGACGTCCAGAGTAACCTAAACCCATGCTCACTGCTCATTTTATTGTAATGACCAAAACAACTTGGTTATTAAAAATTCTACTTATTTAACCAAGCTATATGATGATGGAGGAGGTTCAACATCATTTAATGTTTCATTGTCCCAGAACTGTACATTTGAGCCTATAGCCAGAAGAACCTTTAATCAATGTAAAGAAGTAGCAGGTCATAGAACCTTGGTACTAGACCTGGTAGATAAAATAATAATGATAATTTTTGCACAATAACTTTTTCTCAATAGAAAAATAAGACATGGTCCATATAATGTCAGTAAAACTCAGTATGTCCATGTTTTGACAGACAACATGAAAGGCCAGTGGTAATTTGAATAGCAACGCGCCGTGCTGCACCAATCACATGTCTGGAATAGAGCTACAGCCACCAGGTCAGGTGAAACACATATCAGAGAGTGAATACCAGGCCCAGACTAAGGCTTGAAAAGAGGTTGTTTAAAAGAAGGGTTAAATGAATTTGCTAGTACTTTGGCTGTTCACAGTCAGAAAACTGGATCTAAAGCATTTTCCCACAGAAGAACTAATCTTTTTACCATCTGAAGCAGTTTTCCTCCTTTAGAGCTGTAGAAATTTCCTTGGCTGTTCAGCTTTCTCTCAGAAAGTTTCCCCACCTATACATGGAGTGTAGAGAGATTGTGTGTCATATACAGTATGAGCCTCATTACCCAATTCACTGACCAAAACTGGAATCTGAGAAGCAAAAGAGGGAAGATGAAGAGTTGAAGGTTCAATTGCCAGAACCAGCCAGCAGGATGAAGTGCCCTTGAGGAAAATATTCTCTGGACATTTGTGCTCACAGCCTTGGGTGGGTAAAATACAGAGAATAATTTACCATTGAGCTTAATATAGTATAATAATTTTTAAAAAGTGTGTTTTCCTGTAGAACCCAACTGAGCCTTTTTTTTGTATTACCTGTTTAATTTATTTTAAAATTGTCCATTTAGATTTTAGTTTATGTTTATATCTATTTTTTCTTTAAAATACAGTGATATATTATATTACTTATTATGTTCTACACTGTATCTGTCATGTTCAGCTTTTGACAGAAATTAAATCAGGTTAATATCTTCACATCTCACTTGGCAGTGAAAAGGAACCTTTACCCTTGACAGAAGTAATGATTGGATTTAAATTGTGATCAGATTTTTTATCCATATCGCCCAGCTCTGCTTGGTAGTGAATTTCTTATACAGTACAATTTCTTATACTACAGTTACTACAGCACAGTCTCATTGATATGCATACTTTTATTCAGATCAGTCAAGACAAGTCGAGTCAAGTCTTGCAGGTTTATTGACATTTCAGCTATATACGAGGTACACAGTGAAATAAAACATTGAAGATTACATTTGTGTAGACAGAACACTACTACATAGGGTATAAAAAAAAATCCACCTGCCAACCATTACTTGCTCACATACCTGGATGCAGTACAACTGGTAGGGCTGTTGAAACACAATAATTTTATGATACAGACTGAATTCTCAGTTACTCGATACTGTATTTCAGTGCATACATGAGCCAATAAGCATGCTTGTTTTTGAACTTGTTCCTGAAGGCCCTTTGCTCTACAAATGTTAATGTTTTCTCTGCTTCAAAAACACCTGATCCAAATAATCAGCTCATTAATAAGGGTTGAAGTGAATGCCTAAGAGCTGGAAATCACTACAATAGGTACAGAGAAGGGGTTTCCTGGGCAAGGATTGGGACCCTAAGAACTAGACTGCTGATTGACTGCTCAAAATTACTTCATAATTAGGGGCTTTCAGATCAAACAGTTCTAGGCACTTTTTGAGAGGAACTACCTACATGGTAGTTGCCCCGAGAACAACAGGAACACTTTTTCTTCTAGTGGGATTGTTGAAGTGACAGTCTGGAACATGGCTGGTAGAAGTTATCTGTTATTTACTGTTGTGTTCTGTTTTGAACTGTTGTTCTTTGTCATTATTTCTCAGTGTTATTCATGAGTAGCCTGCCACCAGTATTGTTTCATGTTCTTAGGACTTTCATCATTAATTCCATTAATCCCATTTTGCAAATACTCACCACACAACAAAGCCCTGCAGTATACTTTCACCATTCACTTCCAACACTCCTGGTACATCTAATGCAAAGAAAGTGTCTACCCTGAAGTAGTTCCTCAAAACATTGTGATAAGAACTATAATCATTCTTATTTCCTGCAGAGCAAAAACACAAAGAAAGGGAAAACTTCCTGCAGTGGTTCTAAGATCTATATATAAGTTCCTCTGAATGAACAGTGCTCAATATATGCATGTTATTAAATAACTATCCAAAATATGCGTACTTACAGCACAGTTCGGGTTAAAATGACTTATTTTGTGAATAAAGCACTTCCTCCTGGTTATATTCCTTAAGGGGCAGTGGTGGCCTAGTGGTTAGGACTTTGCCCCTGCTATCCGAAGGTTACAGATTCAAGTCCCAGCCCGGGCACCACAGAGGTAACCATTGAGCAAGGTACCGTCCCCACTTCACTGCTCCCCGGGCGCTGTTGATAGCTGCCCGCTGCTCCATGTGTGATGGGTTAAATGCGGAGAACAAATTTTGTTGTGGTGCACTGTGTGTTCACAATGACAGAAATTCACTTTCACTTCATACACTCAGGAATGTTCTCTTAGCTCTGTTCTTCTGTTTTTGGTGTAGAAAAAAGCAATAGCGAGATTAAAAGTACAGATTAACTTTCACAAAAGCATTCTCAAATACAGGTAAAGTAGAAGCACAAATCTGTCAACAGTTTGCTACAGTATATGAAGACCATTGTACAGCCTGTCATTTGCAGTTTGTACTACAGTCTTCTGTGGGACCAGACGGATTGCCTTGCTCCCCACATGCATCAATGAGCCTAGCGCGTTTGTCCTTCCCTACTCCATGTAACTGATTGTAACTCTATGAGGCCTGTGGGTAGTATTTGGTTTAGAAAGTGGGAAGGTAGTGGATCTAGGATGCATGTTAATGAATAAGATAGAAGAAGATATTAGTGAAATGAGATCTGATTCCTGAAACGTAAAACAATCTAATCGTTGATCTAGGATAATAGAAATGTCTGAAGCTATAATGATCAAACTGTCTGGATTTAAATTTGCCAACTGAATTGCATGTCTAATATTTATTTTTTTTATAATTAAAGAAGTTCATAAAGTCATTTGGACTATATATTGGTGGTATACTTATTGATGTAGCAGCCTTATTTCTGGTTAATTTTGCTATGATATTTAATAAAAACCTAGGGTTATTTATATCTCCTATAAAGGTGGAGAGATAAGTTGTGTGGTTGATGTTATATTGTGGTGAGGTACATGTGTTATTGTTAAGTTGTTGTAGTTTAAATAAAACTAGATAATGGTCCGAGATTGCCTCAGACTGTGGAATTATGACTATATTTTCTATATTTAAACCAAGAGTTAGTAGTAAATCTAGGGTGTGACCAACATTATGAGTGTGTTCTTTGAGCTTCTGACTACTGAATATTGGATGGATACAAATGCTGCTCTGAGAGGATCATTTAAGCTCATGGTTCTGTCGGTATGGGCTGAGTGAGTGAGCGCATTCCAAATTTCAATCAAAAGTAAACTTTCAGGACTGATCTGTCCCAGCATGGTTCAGGCAGCAGAAAGTGACAGTATCACTGGTATCTCAAAAGAGTAGCTCAACACAGAAAAAGAGAGAGAGAGAGACTGTTAGGGATGCTCAATGTTGCGAGTGATTAAGAAAAATGTACACTTTATTACACTTTAAATAAAGTATTTAGATTTGAGTTACAATACATTATCTTTATAGGCATTTTCCTCACGAACAGTTTTTCTTAGACCCTGAGCCAGGAATCTCTACTTCAGTAGCACTGACACTTTACCTGAGAACTTTTTAGTTATTTTCCTATCTATAGCTGATCTGAAGGGTTTCAGAGAGCTGTTTGCCCATATTATTTTCCATAGCCTGATTTACATATATAACATTATAGTCCTAGAAACATTTTTTTTTAATGTAATGGCAGTTAACACTGTTTTCTTCTTTTTTTGACAGTATATTTTGAAATTCTGCTCCTAGTTAGGATTATCATAATAGGCCTCCATTATTATATTAATATTTTCTTTATATGGGGCTTTTTTACACCTGAAAGCCTATGTCAATGTCTGAACCAAGGTTAATGATGTTTTTACATGCATGCATTTGATTTTGGATTTTAAGTTTTTCTTTCACATTGCAACTTTGCAAGCACCCCAAAGATGGTAATCACACAATAACAATGCATGCAACAACAATGTAATTACTAGTAATGTAATAAAAATGACAGCAGCCCCTCTTATAATGACATACATGAGTACAGTATATGTTATATATTTATAGCATAGAACACATGCATCAGCTGCTGTTTTTACTCATGTAATTATAAAGATGTACCCTATGGACCAACATGTAATTACTTGAGTGAAAATCAATGTGAATAAAAATGGGTATTTACAAAGCCTGCACTAATATAATCCATGGGACTACATCACTGATAGTAATGCTGTTATTACAGATGTTATTACAATGTAATTACACATGTATTAGAATAATTTGCTATTAAGTGACATCCTGTCATGATCACCTAGTTGGGCGTCTCCCTACACTTGACATTAATTGGTTTCGCAACGGACATGTGACGGACGTTGCATGTCACCAGTGAATGAAATACAAATGTACTACAGATTAATTTTTTTGCCACTACAGAAATATTTTAATGGCACCCTTTCAGAAAATGAGACAGTAGAAAAACATGTGTTCTCTCTGTGTTCTGTAATGGGGGGAATGGGCTAAAATTCCTCTAAGCTGATGAAGCTGATGAAGCTGATGAGTTAGACTGATCTACAGTTACCGGAAATGTTTAGTTGCAGTCACTGCTTACATAATGGCGCCACAACAGAAACTGAAAGGACTGAGAGATAAGTAATACAGGATCATTTTCTTCTGTAAATACATGTAAATACAAGTTCTGTTTGTTTCCTTTTAGGAATAAACGTCTGATTTTTTTTGTAGGCTGAGATACAGAACATCCCAAACAGTTGGCAAACTTTTAAACACCACTGTAGTATATTAGCTCATTAATTCCTATTCTAATCTATAGCAGATTCTGATGCGAAGGTAGATGTAGAGGCAGCTGGGATTCCTCATGAGACTTTGAGATGCCTTTGCTGGCCTTTGTCTCTGAGGGACACTTCTTAGGCAGGTGCTGCATCACACAGTAACTGCTTTATTAGTCTGAAGGGTCAGCCGATGGTGTTCAGCATGCGTTCCTCAGCTGCTCTGCTGTGAGGAGATGATCAGTGGTAATCGTCTCTCAGCAGGCTGGACTGGCCAGCGGTGGACTCAGATAGCGGCCTGGCTCTAACGGAAAAGCCAGAGGGCAGCCAGAGATAACACACTCAGAGCCTCTTCTGGAGAGCTCTGCTAGGTCGTTTCGCAGGAGCAGTTACACGACTTGAAGCTGGGCTCCTCTGTAACTGCTGGGCAGAGCCCACACTGTGCTACAGTTTATACAATAGACAACCTAAAGTAGGGGGTTAGTCATAAATTCATGTATGTGGTTGACTAGTTTGACCTTACAATGTTCATGCATTATGTACAGGAGGGGTGTCTAAAGTTGGTCTTGGAATTTGCTAGTTCTTCTACTCAAACACACTCACTACACCTGGCAATTAACAGGTTACTTGAAGCAGGTGTGTTTAAACAAGGAGATCACCGAACTGGACACTGGCCCTCCAGGACTAGAGCTGGGCACCCTGGTTATTAAATTCAATACAACTTTATTTGTCCCCAAGGAGCAATTTGAAGTATGCAGAGCAGTGTTGCACAAACACAGAAACTAAACTGAATAATACAAATAAATAAGTAAACAAATAAAATAAATTTAAATGTTTTAATAAAAGTGAATATGTAAATTTAAAAAAATATTTTTTAATTTATAAGTGGCTCTTCTCTGAGTCCTGCAGTGCGGGCAGCAGATTCAGAGCTCAGAGGAGGTTGGGTTGGGTTGGGTTGTCATAGATAAACAACCTAACTACATTACAGTGGTGGTGATTAGTAGAAGTTACTCATGATGTCTATAGCACAAAATGGCAATATTTCTCAATGTTCAAACAAGCAAAGAGCTTACTTGTGTTTTCTGAGTTTTTATGTGTAATTATAATGGTTCAACAATAGTAACATTTTCTTTGGGGAATACTTTGCCTAACAATGTCCTGTATGTACCCTTCCACCATCAGTGCATTTTAAAATATGTTTTAGCCTAAAATTGTTTCTCTTAAAACAATGTCTCAGGCATCAGGCAATGAGTTCATAGCATTTCATGAATTAGCTTTTTTGCAGTGAGCTCTAGACGCCTGGTTTCTATAACCTGACCTAACCCTCATACCCTGGAACAGCGGTGCCCAAACTTGTTCCTGGAGGACCAGTGTCCAGCACAATGTAGCAGTATCCCTCCTCAGACACACTCACTTCACTTGGCAGTTAACAGGTGAGCTAAACCAGGTGTGTTTAAGCAGGGAACTCATTCAACTGTACTGGACAGTGGCTCTCCAGGACTGAAGCTGGGCACCCATTGCCAGGAATATACAAAGTGGGTGTAAAAATGGCAAAAAGGGGGATGTAGAGAATCACAATTAGCTTTACTGGCCAAGTATGTTCATACACAAGGAATGTTGCCTTTTTAGAATGTAGGATAATATACATGTGTGGTATAAACAATGCAAAACAACAATACAATGCACAGTAGACAATATATGATATACAATATACACTGGGCTATGCAGATTCATCTGTTCAATACACAATATACAATATATCGGTATGTACAATAGACAGTCTGTGCTAGATACTGGCCCACTAGAACCAGAGTTGCCCACCTCTGGTACAAGGATGTGTGTATGTATTTGTATATACAGTGTAGAATATACAATATCCAAGGTGTAATATTCAATGATTGGAATGAATAAGAGCAAGCAGACTTGTAGAGGTTCTCCTCTACAAAAATGCTACGTTTCATCTGTTTCTGACATTTTCTCTGGCACTGCACTTGTTCTGATTGGATGCTGAAAGTACATAAATGTAAGGAACATGGACATGAAAGCAAGATATTTGGCTTTGTTTGTAGTTTTTCACCTGTTCGCTTTAAATTCACAATGCAGAAAGCGTTAACTATTAGAGTCTGTGTATGTGAGAATGTTAGATAAATCAAAATGTGAATTTTGTCACTCATCTAATAATTAAATAAGTAAATAAATAAATAACAAAATCATTTTATTAAATGAATAAAACATTATTACTAACAAATAAAAAATAAATAAGTGCTCCGAAAGTACACAAAGTCTAAAAAAAATGTGCAGGGACAGTTTGCATGTTTTTTTATTGTTGTCTTTCTTGGGTTGGGTTTAAATCCGTAGTGATGATCAGTAAATCAATTGTGTTTTTTGGTTTAGTTTTTTTTGGTCGAACCAGACTAACTCAGACTAACTCACATTAGAACAGTTCGCTGTCTGTTTGAGGGGCAGAGCAGAAGAAACCGTTTAAACACTGTTATCAGCATTGGCCTCATTACCCAGGTACTCTATCTCTGGTTAAATGAGTTCTAATGAAGCCCTGACTGCATCTTCACACACAAACACATCTGCTGGATATCTTCATATAACAAAAATGAAAATGTCTTTATCTCCACCATCGCAATACCTGACATCTACTGGAATAATGACTTGATGGATAAGCTTCCCTTAGTGTGTGTGTGTGTGTGTGTGTGTGTGTGTGTGTGTGTGTGTGTGTGTGTGTGTGTGCGCGTGCGTGTGTGTGTGTGTGTGTGTGTGTGTAGCTCTGAGCCCCAAGCCCCCCGTGTGTAATTAATTAGCCTTAATAACGTGCTGTTGACCTCCAGGTTTAGAGCGTGTATTCACTCAATCAGCAGTCTTTCGCTCTGCTCTTCACTGATCTCGTCCGTTACAATAATCCACAAGTGTGAGACTCTCCCCACAGAGCCAATATTTACAGACGTATCAGTGAATGATTATACACAACCCAATGGAGGAGATGTTGTTTCTGTAAAGACTTATCTGGACCTGGTCGGTGCCATAGTCAGACACATGAGATTATTTCTTTATCTGAGGGAGTGAAGACTGGACACTCATCTTTCCAGTACAACCTGGAGTGTCCTACTTAGTCAGACCTTTACATTTGATTAATGTTTAAATAGAAAATGGAAAGATAAGATCAAATCAGTTTGTGCGTTTGATCAATGAAACCTTTGTGAGCCTGTGTGTTTGTTAATGTGCTGTTCATCTGCATAACCCTCTTTATTTGTGTTACATTGGATTACTGTTTTCATTTCTGCTTGTAGTGTTAGACAAGCTCTCTCCCCCATTCTCTCTCTCCTCCCCTCTGATTTCTTTCTTTCTTTCTTTCTTTCTTTCTTTCTTTCTTTCTTTCTTTCTTTCTTTCTTTCTTTCTTTCTTTCTTTTTTGCCCTCTATACTTTTATCTATTTCTACCTTTCTTTCTTCCTTGCTTTCTTATTATCCCTTCCATTTCTTTTCTTTCTTTCTTTCCTTCTCTTTCTTTCTTTCTTTCTTTTTTCTCCCTTCTTTCTTTCTTTCTTTCTTTCTTTCTTTCTTTCTTTCTTACAAATCTCTTAATTTCTGTCTTTATTTTATCTTTATTTTATCATTCTATATTTTATTTTATCATATTACTTGCTCTCTTCTATTCTCTCAATTTCTATCTCTTTTCTTTTTCTTGCTCTCTATTCACTATATTTCTATCTTTCTTTGTTCTTTCTATTTTTCTTTCTTGCTCTCTTATCATTCTCCCCATTTCCTTCTTTTCTATCCATCTTTCTTTCTTTCTTTCTTTCTTTCTTTCTTTCTTTCTTTCTTTCTTTCTTTCTTTCTTTCTTTCTTTCTTT
>JBBIGC010070975.1:0-10714 GCA_037576955.1 Lepidarchus adonis
GTTTTGAGTTAATCGAGTTGTTGAAATGTTTTAAGTTAATTAAGTTATTGGAATTTAGTTGTTGGAATGTTTTGAGTTTACTGAGTTGTGGAATCATTAAGCGTTAATTGGCTTTTTTTAGTTAATTTAGTTGTTGGAATGTTTTAAGTTAATTATGTTATTGGAACATTTTGAGTTAATTGTGATGTTGGAACGTTTTGAGTGAACTGAGTTATTGGAATGTTTTGAGTGAACTGTTATTGGAATGTTTTGACTGAATTGAGTTATTGGAATGTTTTGACTGAATTGAGTTATTAGAATGTTTTGAGTGAATTGTTATTGGAACATTTTGACTGAATTGAGTTATTGGAATGTTTTGAGTGAATTGAGATATTGGAACGTTTTGAGTGAATTGAGTTATTGGAATGTTTTGAGTGAATTGAGATATTGGAACGTTTTGAGTGAATTGAGTTATTGGAATGTTTTGACTGAATTGAGTTATTGGAATGTTTTGAGTGAATTGAGTTATTGGAATGTTTTGACTAAATTATTTGGATGTTTTGAGTGAATTGTTATTAGAATATTTTGAGTGAATTGAGTTATTGAAATGTTTTGAGAGGCCTAATGGGGAAATAAAAACTGTTATTATTTAAAAGCTAATCTTTAATACACAGTATGATGTGTATGTTACACTGTATCCGAAAGTAAACGCACATTACCCTTTTAACAACCTTCACAGAGGTTCACTGACACATTAAAGTGAACATTAAACATTATACCGAAGATTTAAAAGTATTCCCAAACAGTTTTAAATCATTTGTGTGAGTTGGAGTGTGTGTGTGTGTGTGTTTTGTGTGCATCCTCTGAGAGGCAGCTATGTTTCATGTTAACATTGCACTGCTCACCATGTGTGAGACTGTTCTTTGCCCCCCAGACATTTTTGACGCCTCATCTTGCGTTTTCATCAGCTGGTACAGTCATGAACAAAGCAATGTATTCACTGTGAGAATGTGTCTGATCTATCTGATCTACTGTGCAAGAGTTACCAGATCATCCGTGCCAATGACAGTCAAATATTTTTCTATGTTTGCTTCATGTGTTCATTGTAGCTTTTGCCCAAATGTGTAAAAATATAAATAACATATATATTCAATATATTTAAACATGTATTACATTCTATACAGTATATATAATTAGATGACAGAAAATAAACAGTATCCTTCTTTTTAAAAAAAATATAAAATTACTTCTTGGTGTTTCTGCAAAACATTATCAGAATTTCCTATCTGTCTGTTTGTCTGTGTGTCTGTCTGTCTATCTGTCTATCATGGGTAGTTCTCAATGATCAGAGTAAATTCCAGTGTCACCCACAGATAATGTTAATCTCTATTATTATTATTATTATTATTATTATTATTATTATTATTATTATTATTATTATTATTATTATTATTACTAACTCTTTAACAACAACAACAATAAAAATAATGCATTGTTCCCATGCAATATCTTCAAAGGGTGGGCATACAAATGTAACCCTGATGGGGGAAATAAATAATTCTATGAAATACCATAGTGTACAGTCCGTCTTACCCAAAGTTTCAGGATGTTTGGTGCATGAAACACTGGATCTTCTTGATCTTTGAGAGCATCTGAATTTCTAGTAATAATGGCTTTTATCATAACTTTACATAAACGTACTGTCATATATCACATACATGCTGCTGAGTGACACACATATCAAGACACAACAAGGCCTAAAACGAACATAACATATCTAGTGATGTTTATTTGTTATGTAAATTCATGTATTTCAATCAACAATCAAACTATTTTTTATTATATATTACAGTACAGGTATAAAGTAATAGGGCAGGCAGTTTTTCTTCAGAGCTACCAATACCGAGAACTCAAATAAACAAGCAAAGAGACATTAGAACGTCTGCTCTTTTGTATATAACCCTTGTAGCCCTTGACATGTCTCAAAAGTGAGTTTTTCAATGGTCCTTTATATACAAGTCAAATCAAGTCAGATTTATTTGTATAACAATTTTTACAAGAGAATGGGATCCCATCCTCCTCTGGTCTACACATGTCAGAGTGTGTGTGTGTGTGTGTGTGTGTGTGTGTGTGTGTGTGTGTGTGTGTGTGTGTGTGTGTGTGTGTGTGTGTGTTAGGCGGGTATCATAATTTGCTGAAATTGAGGTGGATTATGGTGAATGAAAATAAAAAAAATGAAATACAAAGTGTGGAGTTAAATCGAACAAAAAAGCCCTTCAAAAAACTAATGAGGACATGTTCCCCAGTGTAAATGACACCTACTATGTCCTACAAACATTGAAGGGGTTCAACTCCCTCAGCCCTTGACTTGAAGTGATTTGTCAAAAAGCTGTTCACAATCTGAACTGTCAAACGTAACCTGCCCAGGAGCATGTTGGGACTGTAGCATGAGTTACTGTGATGAAGTAGCGCCATAAAATCTAAGCATCATTTTAGCTGGATAAGCAAGATTGGTAGAAAGGTAAGTCTGCCATTTTTAATCATGATCAGATCTTGGCCCAATTGGTGTCAGCTTTATGACCAGTCTGATACTCACAAAGGTGAATCCCTTATTGGTTTATTTGAAATGAAAATGTTTTCAGATGAAAAAACCTATGTATCAGGATGTAATGCAGTTATTACTCCAATTAGCTCTACCACAAATGTGCTACATGTTTTATATGTCTTTTTTACAGCCTGGGAAAGAAGTAAGCCATACTGGCCAATAGCTAGTTACATTTCTTGCTACATTGTATAATAATGCAGCCATTGTGAAAGTCAAGTCCAGTGAAGTCAAGTTTATTTCTATATCGCTTTTTCTAGTTGACGTTGTCACAGAGCGGTTTTATAGAATCAGAGTCCAACCACCTACTGAGCAATGTGAGGGCGACAGAGGTGAAGGCAAGCACCCTAAGCTGTAGGAAGAAACCTTGGAAGGAACCAAGGCTCAGAAGGGGAACCCATCCTACTCCGGTCGACAACGGACAATAACAATATGCAATGTATAAAGTACCTCACAAAAGTGAGAACATCCCTCACATTTTCATAAATGTTTAATTTTATCTTTTCATAGGACAACACCGACGATATTAAACTTTAATACAATGTAAAGTAGTCAGTGTACAGTTTGTATAACAGTGTAAATTTGCTGTTCCCTCAAAATAAGTCAACACACACCCATTAATGTCTAAACCTTTGGCAACAAAAGAATACACCCCCAAGTGAAAATGTCTAAACAGTGCCCAAAGTGTTGATCTTTTGTGTGGCCACCATTATTTACCAGCACTGAGCTAACTGTCTTGGACATAGAGTTCTCTAGAGCTCCACAGGTTCCCACTGGAATCCTCTTCCACTCCTCCATGATGACACCACAGGGCTTGTGAATGGTAGAGACCTTGTGCTCCTCCTCCTTCTGTATGAGGATGACCCACAGATGCTCAATAGGTTTTAGATTTGGAGACATTCTTGGCCAGTTCAGCACCTTTACCCTCAGTTTCTCTATCAAGGCACTAATAGTTTTGGAGAAGTGTTTGGGGTAATTATCATGTTACTGCCCTGTGGCCCAGTTTCTGAAGGGAGGGGATCATGCTCTGCTTCAGTATGTCACAGTGTTGGCATTCATCCTTCCCTCAATGAACTGTAGCTCCCCAGTGCTGGCAGAACTCATGCGGCCCTAAACCATGACACTCCCACCACCATGCTTGACTGTAGGCAAGTCACACGTGTCTTTGTACTCCTCACCTGGTTGCTCCCACACACGCTTGACACCTTCTGAACTAAATAATTGTATCTTGGTCTAATCAGACCACAGCACATGGTACCACTAATCCATCTCCTTAGTCTGCTTGTCTTCAGCAAACTGTTTGTGGGCTTTCTCTGTGCCCCTTCTGGGACATGCAGATCAATTTGATGAAGTGTGGTGTAGTTTATGTCCTCTTAAACTACTGTATGGTCTTGGCCACCATGCTGCAGCTCAGTTTCAGGGTGTTGGAAATCTTCTTGCAGCCTAAGCCAGGGTCCAAAGTCATGGAGTGCTGGTGTCCTGAACAATTTGGTAGTCCCCTTCCTCAAACACTCTCCCTGAACCTCACAATTCACAGGTCAGTTTTACCAGGTGAGCTTGATCAGGGAAATTACCAAACTGTGCTGGAAACTGGCCCTTCAGGACCGGAACTGGACACCACTGGCCTAGACTGCAGGGCTTTACAGTCCTGAACACAGCAGTTCCCAAACCAGCATGTGATGTTCTTGGTCAGAAAACTCTCCACAGTGCTTGTATAGAAGGATCTTTGAAGAGACCCCAAATTTTCTTTAGTTGTCTCAGGTGGTACAGATGCTGCTTTGCTCTTTTGGTCTGAACGTGGATGTGTTCAGACCATGTCAGGCCCTCAGAGATGTAGACACCCAGGTATTTGAATTTGTTCACCCTTTCCACAGAAGTCCCACTGATGTTCAGGGGCTTGTAGTTGTGCTGCTGTCTCCTCCTGAAGTCCACCACCAGCTCCTTGATCTTGTACTGTATATGACCAGAAGAGTCACATAACACCGGGGAGGGAAAATGGCTATTTGGGGAGTGCTCACTTTTGTTACCAGCAGTTTAGAAATTAATGGCTGTGTGTTGAGTTATTTTGTAAGCTATTATAAAATATTTACAAAAAATGTAAGGGGTGTACTCACGTTTGTGTGATACTGTATACAGTATAGTAGATCTCATAGCCTTTAAATTATAAGCAGTAATTCAGTGTTTCCCCATTACTTTATCACTCTGCAATCTCTGGAAAAATTAATCACTTTTCACCAATGCCATGTTCACAGAGTTAAGCCATTGGCTGAAAACAGTGGCTGGACAGTGGCCGAATGGCAGCTTAATGGATTGTGGGGTTCGCAAATCTGTAGTCATTTTGTGGCTGACATCAGAAACAGGGTTCTAAAGTAGCACACACTGCCTCCCTGGAAATGTAGTACACCTTTTTATCCATACACCCTTTTATCCATGTTTACTGACAGGTTCTTTGTAACAGACACACCAGTCCAGGTAAGACTGAAGACACCCACATATGGCTTCTGCCCAAGTGGAAACCATTAGCACTGATTGCCCCTAAGGACAGTGAGCAAATGGCAGCAAAACATTGGGGATGAGTGCTTCCTTGTCGGCCACTGAGGGGAAATTCTGCAATTCAGCAGGTGCTCACCTTACCATAGAGCAGTGAGTAGTTATTAACAGCACCTGGAGCGCAGTGTACCTTCCTCAAGGGTTCCTCATTGGTGCCTGGACTGGGACAGTGATGCTGGGCAACATCCTAGTCACTAGGCTTCAATCCTCCAAGCTTGCAAATCCAAACCCTGCTGTACGGTCTGAATGACAATAACGTTCAATTTGAATTGACGTATTAACCGTTTGATTGGTCCGATTTTTTAAACTAAAACTTAACTGAATACTCAATATGTGTATGGAATGACCACAAGGTTTCCCAGCTGAGCTTAACTCTAAATTGCGAGAATGTGCAGTAATCCGCTTTTCCGTGGATCAAAGAGGTCACCTATTGTTGATTAGACTGTAGAGAGGGCTGAGATTTAAGCCTGCTTCATTATCAATCCTGACTGCTGCTGAAGACTTGTAGGAAATCCTGTCCAAGGGCTGAGGGCGTGGACAATCAATCCAGGCCCAAAACAATGTCTTTAGATCCTATGTTCTGAGTAGACAGTTTGGAGTAATAAATTCCAATCTAGCCGACAATAGGGCCCAGTCCCTCTTCTGCGTGCACCAAGCCAGAGATTTGTCAGGCTTTAAAGAAGACCCTTGATGGAGACAAATCATAATGTGGTCCCCTCCTCCTCTTTCCTCAGCGGCCCACAGCTCCTTCCCACTGCAGGTCCATCAGACATACATGCCAACAGCGAGGCTTTGCACCGACACAATGAACACTTTTCATTTGTCCTTCTCCTTCACAGAAACACCAGCACGAAAATTAAGCAAAGCCAAGAAAGCGCCTCCTATTTATTCACCGCAAAAAAAAAGCCCTGATTCAGCCCAAGTGGGGTTTACTGCTGAAAGACAAACAGCGGTTCTCTGTCCTCTGAGACGGGCACGATTCTGCTTATGCTGTTTTTTCCATCCACTCTGTAGCCAGAGGACGAGGAAAGGGAAGATGAGTTTTGTCATTAAATCCATCACGCTGCCTGATTGAAAGCGCATTCGTTCTCTGTTTGAGGAGACAATCGGCCCATCATGTCTCCCCGAGTGAATGTTTGGAGGAAGGCATCGTCAATAAGCAAAGCTCCAGCGGGAGTAATTAGGCGCCCGTAAATCTGCCTGTACGGACAGTAATAGAATCTCTCAAGGCCTCATTATCCAATACAGCACCGATGCCGCGCGGATAACCCACCAAAGTAGGACAAAGACTCAGATGGGACATTAAGCTTGGCGCAGAACTCTTGGGCACAAGGAAATGACTGCTTGCTCTCACAAGTCGTAGTTTAGGAGCTGTCAGGGCAGCGTGAGCTGGGTTTTAGATTAGATGTGATTACTGTGGCTCTGTTGTACAGCTGTAGACAGACACACAGCTCTATTGAATCTCCCACCAGTTAGTGTTGAGTTGAACTGACTTTCGGTGTTGCCATCACTGGTCACTTTAGAAACACCAACCTTGAGCTTCCAATCACTGGCCACTTTATCAGAATCATCTACCTTCTACTTCCTATTGCTGGACAGTTTATTTGAAACACTTATCATTGAGCTCCACTGTACTGTAAGTGCCTGCCAGAATAATAACTGTAAGTTACAGACTGTATTCTTACATCACATATGTTAGTAAACAAGTAACAAACCTTTAATCAGTAGACGTTACAGTTTCCAACTGTACACCAGCAATTTTAAGTTTCCAATATCATTTCATGTCCAATGGACAATGCAAAAGAATAAACACCAAAGCACATATACCTGAACATTGTACACATAACAATAAATCACTTAAATCTCTTGAATCTCTTGAATGTTGAACCCAGGACATTCGTGCCCTGTGCAGATATACACTTATTTCCAATTAGAGAACAACAAAATGTGTCATTTGAGAACTTTGAACCAAAAAGTGGACAAACCCTGCATGACCTTGTCAATGAAATTCATACTGGATCCAGGTGTTCTTGAGGAACTGGTGACCACGAGGCTCATGTTTCTTCTTTATTGGACTTTCACACACAGCTGAAGTCCACTGGAGACACTGGCGAACAAGAGCAGTTGAGTTTGCATTACAAACAGTGGCTCGCCCTGGGAGCAAAACCTTCAAGCTTTCTTTAATCTTAAATGGGGCTTCTGGAGTCCTCTCCCTTCTGATGAGGAGCTCTGTAGGCAGGTCTGACAAGGTTTAAAGATTAAAGACATTTGATGAAGCAATGTTTCATATAAGCAGCCATTATAGTAAATCTTGCATTAGTTTGTCATTTTAATTTCTATAAAGTTTTGAAGAGCTCCTCAGTGATTAACCGTAACCAAACTCCACCCATGAACTATTAATAAGACCATCTGCACATCTTACTCCAGTTCATCCTGTAGTGTCGCTATGAAAATATTATCTAAACAAACTGTGCCCAAACACAAGAATAACCTGGAAACTGACATATTTTACCAAAAATACCATGGTTATCATACAATCACACAACCTTTATCACACCAAGCAGGAGGAGACCACCGGGTGCAACAGCTACACTGTTGTCATCCAACATGGTACATCTTTAATAAGAGTGATGGGTGACTGCCATTTTGCTAATAAGCCATTCAATCACTACAAGCAATATGAAGTAAAACAGCCCAGGCACTCCTGTTGTTGGCACTAAGGGTGGGTAAGGAATAATAGGGCTGGGCTCTGGATAAGCTTTTTTAAGCTCATTTTCACAATGGTGGAGAACCGTGTACTTGGTTATGTGAACAGACAGAAGGAGATGTCGCTCATGTTAAATGGTCTCTCTGCAATGTCTGGACAAGGTTGTACAGTTTAATGGGCTTAGAGAGAGAGGGACAGAAAAAGACAGAGAGATAAGAAGGAGAAGAAGAAAAATACATTTACCTGGCTATATATATATACAGAACTGTGCAAAAGTCTTGGTCAAACGAGAAAATTATATTTAAAGCTTTTTCCTCCAACAAAACATTAATATTAGTATAATTATAAATAACAGTAACACAGTAAATATGTGTGAATGTATTTCCAGATCTCTCCTCATGGAAGCTCAGAGCCATCAAATCTCTGGTTTGGCCTCAATCAGTCTTTCCTTCCATTAATTCAGGTTCTGCTGGAGCTTCACACATCCATGCAACGGCTGGATATCTGGAACCAAACCTGTTCTTCTAACCAGCTCACAACATCTCAATGACTTTTACACGTCTTTACAAAAATCAAACTCTTGATTCTTTTTACTGCTTTACTGTTGCTTTTATTTTAATGTTTTCACTGCAGAAAGTCTCTCAATGTTGAGAGAAATTGTTTTAAACCATTTATGCAGTGAGCTAAGACTTTTGCACAGTAGTATTAATACACATTATCAATAAAACGCCCTAAGAAATCTGGAGCCAATACCAAAAGGGAAAAAAAACATCTCTTTACCAAGATAAGGAAGAATCATTTAGACATTTAAAGGCCAAACTACTTTGAGTTTCGCTCCATTAGTAACCTAACAGACCTGCTTCAGGTAAAACAGGCCCTTGGGGATCTAAACTCTCCAGGGTAGTAGATCTACTGAACTTGATCTGGGCACCCCTGACATAGTAAACAAGAGAAAACAAGAGTCAAAAGGAGAAACCTTCTGAGACCAACAGGACTGCTACAACCCTAATGTGTTGTCTGTGCACCTTTAATACCACTATTTGCAAAACCAAAAATGCTTTGGGGCATATGATGTGGCAAAAGTCATCCTTAGTAAAAGGGAAAAGGAAAATGAGGAAGCTCTGAAATGACCCAAGGTCCGATAAGAGAAATTTCTAAGAGCATCAAGAAGAAACAGGGAGAGCAACCAAGACTCAAAAGGAGAAGCTATCTAAGAATAAGAAGAACCACTGAGAGGGACCATGACTGCAAAGGAGAAGGAACCTAACTCAGTAAGAGAAATATCTAAAAGCACAAAGAAGAACCACTGTGAGGAACAACAACTCGAAATGAGAAACTCTCATAGAAAAAGGAAGAACCTCTTAGAGGAACCGAGACTCAAAAGCTGAAACTCCCTGAGAAGACGAAGAAGAACAACTGAGAGGAACCAGTACTCAAAAGCTGAAACTCTATAAGGTTATGAAAAACCTCTTTCAGGAACCAAGACTCAAAATTAGAAACTCTCTAAGAACATGAAGATGATCAACTGAAAGGAACCAAGACTCAAAATTAGAAACTCTCTAAGAACATGAAGATGAACAACTGAGAGGAACCAAAAACCTAAAGGAGAAGCTTTTTAAGAGCATAACCACTGAGAAGAACCAAGACCCAGTAATAGAAATATCTAAGAGCAACTAAGATTAATCACACTTTAAAAAGAGAAACTCTTTATTTAAAAAAAGTATGAACTACTGAGAGGAACCAAGACGCAAATCTGAAACTGTCTAAGAACATGAAGATGATCAACTGAGAGGAACCAAGAGTCAAAAGCTGAAACTGTCTAAGAACATGAAGATGATCAACTGAAAGGAACCAAGACTCAAAAGCTGAAACTGTCTAAGAACATGAAGATGATCAACTGAAAGGAACCAAGACTCAAAAGCTGAAACTGTCTAAGAACATGAAGATGATCAACTGAAAGGAACCAAGACTCAAAAGCTGAAACTCTCTAAGAACATGAAGATAAACAACCAATAGGAACCAAAACTCAAAAGACGAAACTTCCAAAGAGCATTAAGGAGAACCACAGAGAGAATGAAGTACTACTGAGGGAAGCCAGGACTCAGGCCGAAGCAGATTGTGAGATTTACATTTGACTCATTTGAGAAACTGTGTATCAGTCTGAATGAAGCAGCCCTGTGAAACCTATTCTAATGTGACAGAAACAGAATAAATCTTACATTAGTCTTTCATCAGCCTCCATTACCGGAGCCCTGGGCTGGGGGGCAAACCCACACTGAGAGTGGCATTTATCTGCCCAACCCCCTGTGCATCTGATGAGGCCAGCTGCAACAAGAGAAGAGCAAAGGAGCCCAACCTCGAGCTGGAGTTCTTTCGTTTCTTTTACATAGACAACACTAATTAAAGAGTGTTTTCATCATAGAATTCCAACTGTGTCAATGTGCCAGAGTGAGCCTCAAGCTTATTTTCATCTCAGAAAGCCGAGGTTATCAGACTTAACGACCTGGTTTAGCCACGGCAGCAACACGCTACTTATGCTCTGTAATCAATAGAAGACTTTTCTGCCTGGAACTGTAACTCTGATATAGTATATCTACTTTATATGCAACCAAAACAAAGTTACACAAACGTAGATCTACCTCCATTGTGCCATAAAATAACTACATAACATTTCTATAAATTGAAGGAAAGGAGGGAACTGGTAAGAATGAGGGATCAACGTTCTGACTGGCTGCTGTCTCGGTAAAATGGGTAAATTGAGCATCTACCTGGTAGGGGAGCCACTCTAGTGTTCTCCCAGTTAAGTCAAGTCAAGTCAAGTCAATTTTATTTATAAAGCGCTTTTTACAACTGACATTGTCACAAAGCAACTTCAC
>JBBIGC010070986.1:0-25223 GCA_037576955.1 Lepidarchus adonis
ACACACACACACACACACACACACCACACACACACACACACACACACACACACACACACACACACACACACACACAAATACACACACACACATATGCACATACACACACACACATTGGCAATTTAGAATAGCTAGTCAACGTAAACCATTAGCCTTTGGACAGTGGGAGGAAACCGGAGCACCCAGCGGGAACCCACACAAACAGTCTGACCTTCTTGCTGTGAGGCAACAGTGTTTACCACTGCACCACTGTGCTGCCTTAGTGTATTCTAACAAAATAACATTTCAAAACTGTCCTGTACCTGCAAATCTGTTGCCAAACTCAAACCAAGGGTCATCTGCTTTGGCCTGGCAGGGAGGCATGCAGAACTTCCTGATGTTGTAGTCAAAATACCAGCTCTTTCTCTCATCAAAGGTGGTAAAGAGGAGGAAGAGGTCCCGCACCCCAGGCTGTAAGAGGACACGCCGCTGCAGTGTCCCAGGACGACAAATCAGCAAAGCACCAATCAGACCAGAGTTGAAGTCTTTCTCCTGGGAGGGGGGTAACAACGATTCACCAATTTGGTGTCTGTAGATATTCTCTTGAGCCAATGCGGTGTCAGAAACCCCATAAGCAAATCTATCTGATATTGCTTAACCCTGTCTGAACCAATGATTGTTTAGGGATGCAGCTGACATCATGCTCACTCTCAATTACATAATACCATGTACTAAAGAAAATAACAGAGCTCCACTGACCTTGGATATCAGCCACAACATGTTTGCACACAAATGATTAGCTTGGAAATCAGCTTATTAGGGTAAGAATTACAGCTATAAGGCAAGTCAAAATTCCCAAAGTAAATGTCACCCAAATACTTACTAAGAATGATAAACATCTAGCTCTCCATAAAGGTGGAGCAGATTTCAGGGTGTGGTTTTGGACAAAGGATGACAGGGTCTACTTTCACAAAGTGCCTTAAAATGTGCTCTGAAATTACACAACTCCCACTCTGCTCCACCTTTATGAAGAGCTGGATGTTTATAGCTCACTGCAAGTCATACAGTGTGTTAAACTGCACTCACAAGTCTTTTCCACCTTCATGTAGAGCTAGGAACGCTGAGAGAACTTTTGTGGATGCGTTTACACAGACGATCTGGTAGCTATCTACTATTTGGACTCCAAACATGTCTTGGCCGATCACCTACACCTGGAGTAAGTGGAAAAATCAATATACTCAACTTTCACCTGATCTACTCCTTCTAAATAGCAATCTAATATTCACTGCACTTACCATGTTGACTGTAGAATAGTAGGCTCCAGCTTTGCAGTCAAAATCTTTAGATGTTGGTCCTTGTCTTTTTGTGACTCTCCAGTTGTACACTCTCTCCTCTCCTGGTTGTACCGCGTCTCCAGGGGCCTCCCCATTTCGTAGCCCCTCTCCTGTGGCTGCTCCAGGGCCAAAACTAGCTGTGGTCTTATCATAGATCCCATGAAGGTGCATTGAGTGTGGCCTGGAGGCAAGGTTCTTAAAGACAACCTGTCACAGAAAGCAATTGGTGTTTAAACATATATTTCAGGCAGATCTTGATATCAAAACAATGTGTAACAGTACAGAGAGTAAAGGTAAATCATGTAAGACATTTTAAATATTATAGCAAAAGGCAATAATAACTCTGGACTTTGACAGATGTAATTTTTTTTTGTAGCGCTGGTGTGTTGATTACTGTAGACTAAAAACAAAGTAATAATGGCTGCATTAATTAGACAAACCTATATAAGCCCTTCATGACAGCTGACATAGCAAACATAAACATTTATAGACTTATTCCAAACATCACTTGTCATAAAACGTATGTAATAAACATCAAATATGACTAGAGATGAAATATAGATGTTATATGTATTTTATGTAGATTTTTGAGTAGGTGTTCTGTGGTCTTGTGAATACTGCCTTTGGCTAAAGTGTTAAACTGGGATGCTTTGGGATTAGTGTCCATATAACTTAAGGGTCTCTAATCATGATACTTGTGCACATTTTTGGATCAATTACTAGATACGTTTATAACTTACTGTAAGGACGTCGTTAACCTCAGCCTTGAGCACAGGGCCCAAAATCCCGAGATGTTCATCCAGCTCACCGCGTTTGACAGGATTCTGAAATTCTTTGTCATGATACGCACGGTATACCACTTTCTTATAGGCAGTCAGGTATTTCCTCATGCCTCGCTTCATCTCCCTGTAGAGCATAAAACTAAGAACTGTCATTCACTTTATTCAGTGTATTCGACAAGGGGTGAATGACATGATGGTAAATTGTGTTACAATATACTTTTCAGAGTATGTGATCTGTGAACCATTAACCATTAACATTGATGGTGTAACACTGTCATTGAAAATTGTATGTCAGAAGTAGGTTTCAGGGTGGAGCTAACTAGAGAGTGGGGCCTCTGAGGACACTTCATTTGCTGAAAATCACTTCTAGGGGTTGTAATTCTATCTGGAAACTTTAAAAAATCTTGACAAAAATGGGAAATTTGATCACTCTTGCTATACACCTTCTGGGTGCTGTTAAGTCCCAAGTAAGGTGGTATTTTTGCATTGGCATCCACACATAAGCATCATTTACACTGGGAACACATGCCCACCACTTTTTTTGTTTGCCAATTTCACACCCACCACTTATAGAAAGATTAAAACATTTGGGAAAATCCCAAACCCAGTGCAGCTACCGTTAGTATCAACATTCAGTTCAACAATCAGATGTTCCTGTGTATCTGTACTGTGCAAGATTAGTACTCAACCTGATATTGAGTAGATGAGGAGGTTTTTCAATCCCATAATTCCAAAGGATTTCCTCTGCTGCGATATAGTAGTTACGAAATTTCGATTCCTGAGACCTGATGTCCATTTCACCGAAGTCGCTGAAGCTTAAAGTGGATTCGTTTCCTTCATTCTCATAATCGTCATATTCCAAAGTCGTCTTTGAGTATGTTTGGTTCGCTGAGGAGTGTGATGGGGAATCCTGAGATCGCACATCAGGAATTAGTGGTGGACGCTTGTAGGGGTATTTATGAGGGTCTAGGCTTTCTGCCAGCTTGTCCAACTCTAGAACAGTGTCTTTTAGAATGTCATTCTCGCTCAAAACATCATTGGGTATTGCAAGCTCACCTCCCTGCTTGCTCACATCCCATGTCTCTCTTCGACTCCTTTCAGTTAAGATAGACTGGTTCTCTAAATTATGGTCATCTAGTAGTTTATGAAGGTCAGAGGTCATGCTACGGCCTGACTTATGAATAAATTTCTTGAACAGGTCAGCAGAGTAATCCACCCTCAGACCTGATGTTTCGGTTTTATCTTCATCCTGGTGTCTTGTTGCCATAGTCATGTTCTTTTTTGCTGATATCAGATTGGAAACATCTTCCGAAATAACCACTGCATCTGTTTCCGTCTTGTTAAACTCCTCCAAAGTACTTTGCTGGGAATTAGAGAGAAGGTGACTGGTCTCATTTTCGGGAAGAATCTCTCCAGACGCAGATCTCTTCTGATGTCTTGAGGAGCCTCTGCTCATCTCCTCATCCAGTTGATCCAGAATGTCCTGTGGAATCCCTCCCTGCGAGAGAATGTCCAGATCCTCCTCTTCCTTCACTGGAACAAGCTTTATCTTGCACAGCAACATGTTCTTTCTCCCATCACTTCCTGGTATTTCCTGGCTGGTGTTCCCATGGCCAGTCATGAGGTCGGTTGAGGTTTGGTTCCTTGAAGGTTTCTTGCACACCCGGATGGCCATGGTTCGGTTCCTCTCGCGGAAGCCTCTTGGGTTTAGACCATTCTGGTCAATGTACTCCTCGTAGTAGTCAAAATCCTCCTCCCCCTGTTGGACCAAGCAGTTACTCACAGAGTAGCGTACGCTCATGCCTCGTTGCTTCAGTGCAGGGTCAAAAGCACTGATCTCCCACTCACCTGGAGAGATGGTCCCAAAATTAATATTGTTACAGCACTCAAAAAGATATCTCATACTCATCTTTGCAGCCAGCCCAGTCAACACTTACCCTCAGTCTCCATCTCTATGGTCACAGTGTCTCCGGTCATGGGGAAAAGTGTGAGGACGGTGCCATAAGTCTTATCCTTCTCAAATGGGTTTCCAGTGAAGTACACGGATAAGAAGTCATTCTCCATGCCCACACTGGCCACATGCCACAACATGACATCCCCAGCACATATCTTAAACTGTAGACTGTTATTCATGAAGCCGTTTACAGCTGTGGGGAAGGACGGAGAAATCGGTTACACTAATAATAGTAGACTGCATGCTTGTATCAATTCAACCAGACAGTTGAGCTGCTTGGTGGACATTTGACTAATTAAAACTGTACATTTTAGTAATGTACAGTAATGTCATTCATCCATCCATGCATCCATCCATTCATCCATCCATCTATCCATCCATGCATCCATCCATCCATGCATCCATCCATCCATGCATCCATCCATCCATCCATCCATCCATCCATCCATCCATCCATCCATCCACCTGTTCATTCATTCATTCATTTTCTGAGGTACTTCAGTTTAACAGAGAATGATGTAGCCTTTTCCAGTGCCCTTAGAGTGATAGGGTGAATGGGGGAGATTATTTTAATAATAAATATGATGTTTTTCTTTCATCCATCTACCATCTATTCATTCATTCAATTATGGAACCAATGATGCTTTATCCTAGTGCTCATAGAGGGAAAGGATGAAAGAGAGTTTATTTCAATAATAAATAATTTTTTTTTTAAAAAATTCTTTCATCCATTCATTCATTTTTAGAGCAATTTATTCGCTGATATTCTCAATTTAATAATTTTCATTCGTCTCCACAGCCATCAGACTCTTTAACCTCCCACTGACACAATATGCTGCTGTTTCACTGTTTCACTGTGCAATAACCCACACATTAATATTTACATGTATTCATTTGGAATACACTTTTGTGACTTTCAAGTTACAGGAACAATCGAATATTTTGTTTGCACAGGGCAACACTAATGTAAGTCCACTTAGTCATTAAATGCAGATGTCAAGATCTACAACATGGACTATAAGTGGTACATTACTCTCAGAGAAGATTATTAGAAGTAGACCAGAGAATCAGCAGGGCAGTAAGGCATGAGGAGTTCAGAGCGGTAGAGAGGAGTGAGATTATGGAGAGCTTTTAAGATGAGAAGCAATATTTTAAACTAGGTATGACACTGAACAGGTAACCAGTTTGAGAAGGATGGCTCAGCAGGAAGAGCAGTAAAGAGGGAGTTACAGTGATCAGTGATCTTTAGTAGAACAGCCAGCCAATGGATGATACTCACTGTGCTTAACATTGGAGCTGTAAAACCGTGGATCATAGAGGTCAGTCTTGGAAGGAGATTCAATGTACTTCTGAATGTTCTCTTCGAGGTACCAGCTTTTGTTTTCATCAAACACAGAAAAGATGAGGTGCCTTTCATTGTCTGAGGTTACCTGGAAATGAAACAAACCCTATTTACCTATTATGCATTTATCCATCCATTCATCCATCCAGCCAGTCATCCATTCATCCATCCAGCTAGTCAACCAGCCAGTCATGCCTCCAACCATTTATCTATCCATGCACCCATTCATCCAGACAGCCAGCCATTCATCCATCTATCCACCCATCCATCCATCCATCCATCCAGCCAGTCATCCATCTATCCATCCATCCATCCATCTATCCATCCAATTTAGTCCCTTTCACCTGCACTCCTCAGATCTCACACCTCCATCCCTGACCACATTCTTGAGGAGTTTTACAGAAGTAGCTCCTTACAATTCACTCACTTCCAATATATAAACGTTTCCTATAATAACAGTGCAGTGTTTTAATAATCTGTCCCGCAAAATTTAAAACCATCCAATACCATCCAAAAGGAAACTCTGGGGTTTCCATTATTGTGAAAATATTCTTGTATAATGAAAAAATGAACCTATACTGTGGAGATCTTGAAGAAAAAATCATAAAAATATTGTTGCTGTTATGAAAAAATAATTGGAAATGTTCTGTGATGAAATACTAGCGTTCAGTAAAGATGTGAGACGTTCTTAACTGTAATTAACATGGAATGTAAAGTACTTGAAATCTGCATTTCCATTTTTTTGCAAAAGACATGAATAAAAATGATAATTCAGCATCAATACACTCCATAAACACATGTTGCCTCACCACTTTCCCCCTCTTGTCCAAACTCTGTGATTTACAGATGATCAGTGGTCCCACCAGCCCGGACGCCACATCCCGCTCCTGATCCACCGTGCTGTGGTACAGGCGGGTCAGGCAGCGTGGATCGGCTTCGGCAGGAGCATCCTCTGGGGTCAGTTTCCACAGGTACATCATGATCTCACCTGTAGGCACGGCCAGAGAGCGCAGGTCTACCTGCTTCTCTTTATGCCACAGAGACACAACAGCACAAGTTATACCCAGAGACTTGATAACAGTGCAGTATCTCCCACATAACTGATGCATTAGAGAGAAGAACATTTAAGGTAGAAGCCAATGAATTTCCTTTATTTTTTCTTAATCTATTATTTCTGTATCTTAACCGTGGGTGCCAATAATTATGGAGCTGATCATATATGCATAATTGGGTTAATTAAATAACAACAACAACAACAAAAGAGCGGCCCAATGTACAATGTCCCCCTGTGTTTGTGTGGGTTTCCTCCGGGTGCTCCGGTTTCCTCCCGCTGTTCAAAGGCCTATGGTTTAGGTTGAATGGCTGCTTTAAACTGCCCATAGATGTGAATGGTTGTCTGTCTCTGGGATTGGCTCTAACTTCCCCACAACCCAAAATGGACAAGCAACTTAGATAATGAATGCGATGGACAACAACATCAGTAATAATAAAAACATAGCTGTTGTTATTATTATTGTTGTTATTTTTGTGTTATTTTTACTATTATTAATAATAAATGTAAGAAATGTTGTTATTGTTGTTGTTATTATGCAACATGTTCTATATTGTCAGTGTTTTTTGTTGAGTGTGTGGGGCAGGTTAAGTGTTTGGGTGCGGAGGGAATCCCATGTTTCCCATGTTTTAGGTAAAAGAATCAGAACGATGAGAAACTCGAGTGGAAAAAGAGCGTTAATGACAGGAAAGCAGTCACGCCTCTACTTCCTAAGGAAACCAAGGTTGTAAAAAATGGGCAAGGTGATATAATTAACCAGCAAGCCAGTAAGTTTAATAAGATCATTTTAAACATCGACACTGCCATTATCTAAAAGCTCCTGTATTTAAGTACATGTAATTAGGAAGTATCTAATTCAGACCGTGATAGGAACTAAACTGCAGAGGCTGCCTGATTGAAGTTAGCTGTTTTAGTGATATCATGAACACACAAAATATTTTTGTATGAATGGGCTTCAGCAGTTTAACCCCACCCACTCACCATGAAGTTATAAGCAGTGTTTCAGGCCAGACTGGTAGTCAAATAAGGCACAGGGCAGTCAGATCAAATATATTTTACACATTGTAGCATTTTCCAGTCTTCTCCTACACACTGACCCTCTGGCCACGAATCTACCCCAGGACATTGACATTATGAGGGGATAGCACTTGAAAATAAATAAATAAATAAATAAATAAATAAATAACTATAATTATATGTATTATTGTTGTTATTATTATTATTGTTGTTGTTAAATAGATTATTGTACATAATACCTTTTCAAAGTAATATCATATGTAATATTTAAATAAATAAATAAATAAATAAGTACTTAAATAAATAAATAAATAAATAAATAAATAAATAAATAAATAAATAGACTGATGAGAAAACGAATCTTACCTTTCCCTCTGCTCTTCCATGGCTGAACACTGGCGAGTCCGCTTGGATAAATATTGTATTTTCGACTTGCCATATTTTTGAAAATGATCTGAAAAAGCATCAGCAAGATGAATGAGAGCTGCCCTTGCTTCAAAGACCCTTGCAGCAAACTCCAGCCTTACTGATATTCCATCTTACCTTGAGCTGGTCCTCCCCCTCTCCCCTGAGAACAGGGCCAATCAGGCTCCTGCTCTTGTTCTTCCTCACAGTGAAGGTCTGGTCTGTATACTCCACATACACCACCTTCTTATACACTGTTCCCCAGCGTCTTTTCCCATTGGGGTCTGAGCCCAAAGATCTAGAACACATCGTGTCCTTTATAATTAATAATGCAACAATAACTGCTGATTTTCATAATCTGTTTAAGCTATGAAACTGCATTAAATCATGTTACTGACAGCAAAGCAGCACAGGTCACAAATGTTTACAAATCCAAGTTGAAGAAAGGTAAGCCTTTATTTCATTTAGTTATTTTAAAACCCTCCAAACTGCTGAGGATACAGTATTCCTACCGGCCATCCTGAGGGTTGTAGTCCCAGGTCACCTCCTCAGCACTGATGTAATGGACCCAGAGTTTGGGTCGCCCCCTCCCAGAGGATCTCAGTATAGATGGAGGCCCATCAGGTTGGAACACAATGGTGGAAAAAAGGTTGTAATCTTCTTCTTCCTCCTCCTCCTCCTCAGCCTGTTTGGCGTTACGCTTGTCGGCCAATTCCACAGGTTCAGGACAGTTCTCCACGGTGAAGAAAGCACTCATGCCAGCTGATCATAAACACCATGTCAGGAATATGTTAGTTCTGGACCATTTGAAGTGCAGTCAAGTTCCTTCAATAATTATCAGTAAATCCAATAAAACAGAAGTCACAAATTGTTCACCTGATTTCACTTTGTCTGTACTGAAACTTACAACCATTGTGGAGATCTGTTCTACTCTGCATATGCCCAATAACTGTCAATCATTAAATTTCAGTTTATATCCATTCATTAATTCTCCAAACTGACAGGAGGCCAACCCATCACAGGGCAACACAGAAATAGACATCCATTCACACACAGGCGCCCAAAGTGCCCAGAGGAAACCTATACCAACACAAGGAGAGCCTGTACCCTCCACACAGAAAGATACCTGTGGCCGACTCTGGGATCAAACCCATGACCTTCTTACTATGAGGTGAAAATTTTATGTAACCCACTGCACTGCCATGCCACCCAAGTTTATTAAAGTTTATTATATAGGTGATAAATGATCCAAGTGGGTGGTTTTATTCCAGTATGAATCTGCAGCATGTGCAGTTTTTACAGTCTGACATCAATAATCACGGAATCCAGTATGAATCTACAGTTTGGGAAGGTTTGACAGCCAGACAATAATAGCTACTGAGTGATTAAATCCTGTATGTGTATATGCAGTGTGTGCGGTTTTTACAATCTAACAATGGTAAAGGGGTTTTAATCCAGTATGAATCTGCAATGTATTTAGTTTATACAGTCTGACAGAAGTATTTGTAAATGGGATTTAACCCAGTATGAATCTGCATTGTGTGTAGTTTAGTGTGTTATAATTGTGTAGTGAATGGCCTTTTGAAATTGGTGGAACCCAGAGCTTATAGCAGTTCTGTCTGGGGTTGAGTTTCATCCTACAGTACCTTGCTGATGCGAGTGGATCCTGCAGGAGATCAAGAACTTTCCCTCACTGGACGGCTTCATCAGGGCTGTGGTGAAAGTCATGGGCGTTATGTCTATGGTAACCCGTCTGTGGTTCATAATCTTTAGGGTATGGTCCTGAAACTGGATGGTGTGGATGTCTGGGGTGGAGCCTAGACCAATCAGATGCCATGAAATCACAGGGCTCTTCTGACACAGCTTCAGACCTGGACAAAGAGAAGAAGAGGGGGATAAGTATTGCATGCTGTTCAGATTACCCTGTGTATTCCTGTATCCATGTTCTCAGATCCAGGCTGAAGTGCAGAGAAGGTACTGCTCAGACCTGGTAGAGTGGAGTTGACGTAGCCGTTGATGGTGTGGAACTGCCGAGTGGACGCTTTTCTGGGTTTGTCTGTTCTGCTCATGTCTCTAAACCAGCTCTTGTTCTCATCAAACACTGCAAATAATAGTACAAACTCTGGTACCTTCCGCTGAAGCTCTTCCGTCAGAGCACCTGGACAGAGATCAAAGATCAGATTAGTCCAGTTGTTATGATCAAGCACTTGTTTCCTGGTGGAAATTCTGAGTTCAGGAAATGCTTTAAAATTTGTATAGTTACAATTTATACTTTGTTTCTTATTCATTGTTTTCCACTACACAACTGGATATATACATATATATTATATATATAAAAACAGCTTAAACCCAAAAGGTTAGTATCCTGGTCATAGATTAAGTCTAGTCTTGGACTAAATTGCAGGGCCAGTGGTGAATCAGCAATGTACGTATCTGTTGAGAACTTAGGATCTTAATTCAGTGAAATTCAAATATTATTTGAATATAGTGGCAAATTGTTTTGTTTTAAAAGTTAACTTTATTGACTTTTATTTTAATAACATTGTTTCGAAATACCTTGTTTTTGTCTTGCGGAAATTGGAAAGTAAGTCATAGTAGCCAATATGTCTGCAGAGACTCCTGTATATCACATCTGCTTTAGAGTTGAAGTATTATAATAATAGTATTAATAAACAATTAACCTATAAACCTATGAATCTAATCATAATAAGCATACTCTGTCTTTGCTGTTATATCACTATTGGAAAACTGAATATAGAAAAGTTGCCTGTATATTCTCATGTATATGTTTTAGAATACCCAGTGTTTCCAGTTTTTACTGGTAATTTAAACAGTTGAATTACAATGAATAACACTAAATGCTAAATTGTATAGAAATAATCTTTCAGTTTTGCCTTCGTTTAAACAGGGGTTACACAGGGTCTGTGGGAATTGTTTACATTAACCTTCAAGGCTTCATTGACTTCCATTGAAAAGCTGTAAGTTCACCAGGTTCTAAATGTTTGGGGAAGAGCCTGTTGTCTATCAAATCTACAGACTATTTTAGTGTTTTGTGACCTCAATGTTTTATTTATGATGGATAAATTTTTGTTAAACACTTCCCTTTGAACCATTTATAATTATTCACTGTAATCACACTGTTTAAATTACCAGCAAACTGAGAACTGTCGGTTCTGAAACCTTTCACTGCTGTTTTTTTAGTGATTATTTGTCATTATGAACACACCACAGAACAGCACAGTGCACCACAACAAAATGCAGAGCTTTAGGATGGTACCTTGCTCTTGAGTACCTTTATCGGTTCGGGATTTGAACCAGTGACCTTCTGATCACAGGGGCAACTCCCTGTTACATAAATACTTTCCCTTATTGCATCTACGAATATGAAATAAGATTTTTTTTGCTTTGGTTTTGCTCTGCACTGCTACATACAAACAAATCAACTTCTCTCAGACCTGACTTGCAGATGAGGAAAGCGCCAATGAGCCCAGAATTGAAGTCCCTCACGATGTCCACCTGAGATGAGTAAGAGTAGGTGAGACACTCCGGGTCAGTTAAGGTCGGCCCACTGTTGGGATGAATGTCCCACACATACTTGTAGTAGCCACCAGGAACTACTGCATCATCCTCTCTTTCCTGGACAGCGCTGGAGTCATCGTAGCCAGCACCTGGACGTGTCCAAAATAAAAGTCTTTAGTTATTTGTTGTGGTTGTTCACACCTGTCTGACTGCACTCTGAGACCTAAAACCTTCCCTATGCCACAAACAAGATGCTATTTATAGAAGACACTATAAAATAGCATTTTAAAATCAACCCTGAGAACAAAGCAGTACACTACAGTACTGGGCTACAGTGGCCTGGAGTGACCAGGGGTTTTAGGAACAAAGCTTTATTTTATAGATGATGTCAGTTCTGAAGTCAGCAAAGACCTTCTAGTGGAACCTTTAGAAATGAGAATAGACAAATGTTTACCTTCTGATTGCTTCCAGTATGGGATGCCAATCGGGGAGATGCTGAAATTCTGAGAGGCAAAGTTCTTGAAGTGGACCACTACCCTGTCGTTGACCACAGCCCTGATTGTAGGACCCTGAATTCCTGCAACACCAAATAACGTCAGTAATTCAAAGATTCTTTAAATGTTTCTGGTTTAGGCAAAAGATAACATAATATTTATTGTGACAGGTTATCTAGGTTTGGTGTGAAACTAAAAGTCAGAGCTGTTCATAGTGAACCAGGTGACTGGTTCCTCTAAAATAGTGCCCAAAGTCAGTCTTGGAGGCTTAGTGTTCAACACAGTTTGGTCATGTCCATCCTCTGGGTGTGTTTGAACAGGGAAATCACTAGACTGTGCTGGACACCAGTCCTTCTTACACCCCTGCTGTAAAAGCCCCCTCACAGGTATGAAGACACTGTCTGATTCCACCAGAGTTTGGAGATTTTGGGCCTAACATTAAAGCTATTCATGTTGGAGGGATACGTGGGGCGTTGTAAGTGAAAATAGTCCTCCAAAGTGATTTAGTTACGATTTCACCATCATCACCATTCCATAGAAACACTCAGAGACACGTGCCGCTTCAGTGGGGGGTGGAGAGGAGATACTATGGGTCTTTTTGTGATGAAAACGTCTGGTTCTATTCGCCACCACTGTAAAGAAATCCTCGTCCCACCAAACCCACTGTGGTGAATTTGTATACAGGGAAACTTTTAGTAAACAGGTGTAATTTCCTTTTTTAAATTGTTTTGAAGAACTTAATCAGATACACTCACCAGCCCATGGAGGCTTTGCTTTGGGAGCAGTGAACGTGGCATCTGTGTATTCGACGTACATGGCCTTCTTGAATTTCTGGACGCCCAAAGCGAACTTCCTGTGAAGACAGTCGGTTATTAGGTGGGTTTGGTGCTACGCTCCAAAACTGTGTGTGAGGGTCATTACCTTTGGTAGGCAGCTGGATCAGCATTGTCCACATTTAGGTAGTCCCATCCCATTTCTAACACAGCGATGAAGAACTCCTGGGTCTTTGCCACAACGCAGGATGCAGGCAAACATGCCACGAGAAAGAGGATCATCCAAAGTGCCTTCATTACTACAGCGGTGTTGTTCATAAGTACACACACACACACACACACAGTTTCCTCTGTGCTGTTCTGCTGCTGTGAAGTTGATGAACTAATGAACTGAGAGGAAGCGGATGCTTTTAAACAGAGAGTGAGAGAGAAAAAGAGAGAGAGTAAGTGGGTGGGCGTGGTGGAGGAGAGAGTAGTAACAGTAGGAGGGAGAATGAGCAAAGGAGGAGTGAAAGAGGAAAGCAATGGAAGAGAGCCAAGAAAGGAGGGTAGAGGTAAAGAGAGGAATTTTGGGGATGATGTCTTTAATGAACTAAAGAAGTGAACAAGAGGGCAGCAGGTCTAACTGTGTTTCAGCAGATCTGTAGTCATGCACAGTGTGTTTGAACATCAGGGGCCTTGTGTGAGGAAGATGGTCCTGTGTCAGAATGTCAGTGACAGAAACACTGTGAGGAGACACATATTTAACCCGAGTCTTCCCTCTAGTGGTCATGGCATGCAAGTACATACACTCAAACATTTTAACAGTAATTCATTTCTCAGGTTAAAAAAGATACAAAAACATAGTTTCCTTAGAACTTTTGTTAAATATTTGTTAAACATAAAAATTGTTATTGATTGCAGGTAAAACAACTATAATAACACAAATTATGTATAGTCTTGGTCCTGTTAATAATGTGACGGAGCAGGGGATTGGTCGGCCCGGGCTCCATCTTGGACGTTAATTTGCATACAGACAGTGACTGTGGTGTTCTGGGTTTGATTGTGGGCTTTATTGTGTTTTGGGTTTTTTTCTGTATGGGGTGGTTTTGGGTTGTTTTGTGGGGTTTAGGGGGGTGGATGGCTGAGCTGCCCCTTTCGTGAGTGATGCTTTAGATTATGACTCTGCAGCTCAGCCCTCCACCTCCATACTCGAATGTGTTTACTGATGCTAATAAAAATGGTGTCCTCCTTTATGGAGTGCACAAAGAGCAGCAGTAAACACACCCACATCTGAATAACACCAAACATTAACACAGCGGGAGTGGCTGGCGTCAACTCCTGTACAGCTGACCTATAAGACCATAACGCAAAAGGCAAGTGCATGTCCCAATCATGTTGGTACTGATCAGTTAAAATGGCAAGTTGTGTAGTTAGGGTCCAATTGAAGCGTTCGACTAGCCCATCGCTCTGAGGGTGCAGAGGGGTGGTGTGGTCTTCTGCACCCCCAGCCACACGCAGACTTCCTTAAACACCTTTGCCTCAAAATTTCGCCCCTGATTGCTGTGTAATTCCTTGGGCGCCGAAGTAAACAAACATTTTGTTCACCAGAACGGTACCATGATATGGTACGGCATACGCTTCCGGGCACTTAGTAAAATAATCCATCGCTACCACAATGTAGCAGTTGCCCCGCTCTGTTATCGGAAATGGCCCCAACCCTTTCCATCGGTGCCCCGACCTGATACTCCTG
Organism: Lepidarchus adonis; assembly: GCA_037576955.1. NCBI lineage: Eukaryota > Metazoa > Chordata > Actinopteri > Characiformes > Lepidarchidae > Lepidarchus > Lepidarchus adonis. The sequence goes on from JBBIGC010070986.1 coordinate 14,383, forward strand.
AAGAGACACGCACGAGCGCTGTGTTGGCCCCTTCTGACAATCATCACAGTGGTCAACAATCAGAGCTACATCACCATGGAAACCTAGCCAGTAAAACCGCCCTAGCAAACTCCTGGTAACACCTCCTGGATGGTGGCCGGGAAGTCTTTGTAGCCCCACCGTACCAGCTGGCGCAAGCTGATGTCGAACGTGAGGGGAAGAGATCCTCCAATTCTTGCAGGGCCTCGCCTTTCAACTTCATTCGTACAGCCATTTCCCCGCGCTCAATTGCCACTAGTTGCACCTGGTGCAGAAACGAGTCTGGCACGGTGTCACCACGGTATGGGGGCAGCTTGACTCCCTCCACTGGTTGTGGCCTCCCCGAGGCCACCACCGCCGCCTGGTCTTTGCGTGGGCTCTGCTCATTGACGACGCATGCCTGGTGCTCTTCACTGAAGTCACTGCCGCCATCTTCCCACTGGGAAGCGTCATGACAGGCCGCGCTGCTGTCTTCGCCAATGACACCGCCTACGTTTTGCTTCTTCTGAGGAGCACTTCGTTTGCTCCTTGCTCCAGCTGGCTTGCTCACACTGCTCCCCTCCGGTCCGCTGCTTTGTCCTCGAGTTCTCGATGCGCCTTCTTACAGCTCTTGGACGAGGCGTTCGATCTCTTCAATGGTCAGTTGCTACATCCCACTTCTGACACCAGTGTAGCAAGGCATGAAAAATGGAGACTTGACACAAGGTAGAGCTCTCAAACACGGCAAGCTGCGGCGGTTTATTTCTGGCTCTATAGCTTTTAAAAGAGCTAGGGAAAAATGGCGTCCTCCTTTATGGAGTGCACCAACGAGCATCAGTAAACACACCCACATTCGAGTATAGAGGTGGAGGGCTGAGCTTCCAAGTCATAATCTAAAGCACCACCACCAGCTATCCACCCCCCTAAACCCCACAAAACAACCCAAAACCACCCCAAATGAGTCCCATAACATGCTAACACATTCCCATACACAAGAAACCCCCCATAAACACAATAAAGCCCACAATCAAACCCAGAACCACATAGTCAATGTCTGTATGCAAATTAACGTCCAAGATGGCGCCCGGGCCGACCAATCCCAATCACAATATTATTATAATGTAACTCCCAAAGTTCTGGTCATTCTCAAAACTTTTTTCTCTAAACAATTTTCAACTTATTTTAAGCTCCAGCTTCCTTTGAAATGACATTAAATCATTAAATTATTTAGCGCTCCATAATAGGCTACATATAAGTATAATGTAAGAATACTGGCTGATGAAATTTTGAGGCGCAATAGTGAATCAGTCGCAATACAACATTAAAAAGGAAACACTTACTTCAATTAAATTTTTTTATCAGCGGGTTCCAACCATTTTTAAAAATGTTTGTAAACACAGAGAGTGCATTTCATGTGAAATGGTTTATTGTAGAGACAATTACAAATTACAGTGGTGATTAATAGAACCAGGTTTTTAAATAGTTTTTATTTTTTAAATTTTTATTAGGTATTTTATGAGCGTATTTGTGTATTTAGATAATCACTTGTTATTTTTTTCAATCCAATAGAACAAGCAGGCGTACTTTAATTTATTTTTTTACTTTTAATATGGCGTGGTCGACCGAGCGCTAGTTTTTACGGCGATAGAATGTGCCGGAAGTGCCTTTTAAAGAAAAGCCCCAGTCTTTCAGTAAATATGGAAATATGGAAAAATGTGGTAATGTGTAATTTAGAAGCTTTCCACGCTTACTGGCATAATTTCAACCTTTTCATAATGATTATGCATTAGCATTAGGATTACTGACATATATATCAATATAATCAGTCATACCCCATAAGTATATCTATTGAGATATCGTTGTTCTCAGTTTGTTTCTAAGAATGTTATGTTCCTGAATGTAATGTTATCCCTGCATAAAAGGTGCTTGTAAATTATAATTCTTATAATAAAACTTAATATATGAATTCATTTAAAGGATATCAAATTTGTTTACCCAAATTAAAAGAAGTTCCCTTTAAACCGTTCAAACGTTAAAGGCTTTTATTTTGATAGGGGTAGAGTCTGTGCACCGGAAAGGGTAACAGTATTGTTTGGTTTGGTCCTCCTCCTGTAGTCTGTTAGTGGTTTTGTTTTGTTTTTCTCTCTGGTCCCGGTGTGGTCCCGCATGTCCGCGCAGGGCGACTGCGACTTTTTGGTGAAACGAGCCCGTGAGCTCGTCGCTGAAGACCCCTGGGCTGCTAAATCCTGGCTCATTACCGCTCGGACCCTCTACCCCTCCGACTTCGGCATACAGGTTCTCTCTCTCACTCTCTCCCTCCCTCCACTTCAGTCTTTTCTCTCCTATGGAGTTCTCTTGCATAAGCTGGCGAGGTGTTTGTGATTCAGCGTCAGTGCCTGACCTCACTAATATTCTTCTGCAATCAAACCCTCACAGCACATGACCTCACTAATGTTCTTCTGCAATCAGATCCTCAGCAATGTTCCCGCATCAGCACCTGAACACACTAATGTCCTGCACTCAGATCCTTAGTAACGTTCCAGCATCAGCACCTGAACTCACTAATGTCCTTCTGCAATCAGATCCTCAGAAATGTTCCAGCATCAGCACCTGACCTCACTAATGTTCTTCTGCAATCAGATCCTCAGCAATGCAGCAATGTTCCAACATCAGCACCTGAACTCACTAATGTCCTGCACTCAAATCCTTATTAATGTTCCAGCATCAGCATCTGACCTCACTAACGTTCCTGCAATGAAACCCTCACAACAATGTTCCAGCATCAGCACCTGACCTCACTAACGTTCTCCTGTGAGAATTTGTCGTAATGCTGTACTCGCAATATCACTGACATGTTCACCATCTCACACATTTACAGTATTTAATCATTGTTTACACTTTTGCAGAAGAAAAATGTTTTTACATTTCCTTTTGGTTTCCAGGGATTAAGGTTATGAATCCTGCTTTTGTTTTGTGTCATTTACTGCTGTAGTTTAGTACAGAGGTCTTGAGATCTGGACTCTGAATCCACTCCAGAAAATTCCATCAGCAGTTCAGTAACTACTGGTGGTTACAAACTCCTGGAGTGGAATCTGGATTCAGGGTCCAGATGTAGAGATCTCTGGTTTACTATGTGATGGTCAGGATTAAGTTCTACTGTTCTGAATCAAGGTATGTGTTTGCACGGTTCTCAGGACTATGTGGAGAGAAAGAAAACGCTGAAGGAATTATTTATCATCATTTGTATCATTACTTAAAAAAATATGATATGAGATATTGTGATCAGGTTTTCTTTGTCAATTTTCTCTCTGAGTTTTCTATGAAGATACAGATAATGGAAAGGAAATGATAGATGCTTCTTTCATGCTTGTCCTTCTTTCTCTTTCAGTATGAGATGTACATCATTGAACGCAACGCGGAGAGAACCACTTCAGCTGGCAGACTCCTCTACGACATGTGAGTGAATCAGTCTTGCAGCATCCCTGAACCCAAGCCTGGCAACTTGGAGCTGCTCTGCACAACCGCAGGAGCATTGTGTCAATCTGAATTCCATAATAATAATAATTTACTATTGCTAGACTTCTCTATTGACCATAAAAATAAACCTACATTAATTCATGTAATGTAATAACCTACTGAGAATTGAACCAATCACAGAACGCCTGTCTGGTAATAGATGCAGCTTTAATAGACTGCAATGTGCTTTTTTACAGTATGTAGATGCAGCAATGCAGATAAACAAAGACAGAAGGTGCATTGTGCATTATTTTGAACTGCAGGTAAATGGTAGTAAGAGATATTTATATTGTAATAGCGTTTAATGTTTCTAGGATTGTCCCAAAGTGCATTGTGTATCACTGTAAACATTGGCCAGGTCAGCAGCAATGCACTTAACAATAGATATAAAATGTTAATATAAAGGTAAGCATTAAAGTAAAGCATGAAATAAATAGTACATATATATTAATAATAAAAAGTACTTTTATTTTATTATAGACATGAAAGTGTCAGAGTACCCTTAAAACATGCTCTGTAAATAAAATAGTTATTATAAATTATATGTTAAATATAATATGCTTAAAAAGTAATCAATTAATTTATAAATACAGTATCCAAAAATATATAATTAAACTAACAAACATTGGCTACATGGAGGCTAAAGTGAAGAGATGTTTTTAGTGTTTTGTTATAGATATTTAGTGAATGAGTGTTCTTGATATCTATGGGTAGTGTGTTCCAGACCTTTGGGTCATTAATGATAAAGACATTATCCCTGATTTTCTTTCAGCTGTTCAAAAGAAATGTAATAGAATATATACAAGTTTACAAAAATGAAATCTGCTGTTATGAAAAGCTCCGCCCCTAGTCACATAATTGCTACATAATTGAGTTTATATTCAGTGTACTGAGGTTCTGCTGTTTGGTGGAGATTATTGCGAATTACCAGACTTATCCTTAATTAACTCAGACTGATCAGTTTCTCTGTGATTCTTCTTTGTATCCTTAGATTCATTAGTTTTCCTGATCAGCCGGTGGTGTGGCGTGAGATTACGGTAATCACAGCAGCGCTACGGAATGACAGCCAGGACAAGCACGCTCAGTTCCTCAAAGGTGAAGTGGGACACTGACCTTCAGCAAACCTCAGCCATGTTCAGTGTGTATCGTGCGTATCGTGTGGCAGTAGTTTTTGCAGTAATGAGGTTAAAATAAATTCCTCAGTAATTCAGTGGTTTAGATGTAGAGTACTCCTCAGTGGGTTTGGTGGGACTGGGATTTCTTTACAGTGGTTGTGAATGGAACCAGACTTCTCTGGTGTCTCAAAATATTATTTTATGAAATGGTGGTGAGATGGTGGCAAATTCTCTTTGGGGAACTATTTCACCTCTCAGCACCCTGTACATACCTCTTTGTTTAGATCTTCATTTTTTCATTTACTGGTAGCTTAAATTATGGGAAATAAACCTGTATGAGAGGATTGTGTTTACAGTGTAGCATTAGCTTTACCACCTTAGGACAATGTCTTTGCAAGCCATTGCTCTCACTGTGTGTGTGTGTGTGTGTGTTTGTAGGTGTGTTTGAGACTCTCCCAGGCCCAGTGCAGTGTCAGATGCTGCTCAAGGCGACTGAGCAGTGCTTCAACACACTGGAGAAAGCAGAGATGCTTCTGCTGTTGCTGAAGAGATTCCCAGAGTCTGTAGTACAGCATGGGGTGAGTGACCCTTTGTCCCCCACACAAATCCCCACCAAGGGTCCCTTCAGATAAAGCAGGATATATTGACACACAGACAGAAGTGCAGATACAGCCCTGAGGACATGGTGACAACAAGAAAAACATAAAATGTTTTATATTCTAAAATCTGATTGGTTCAGCCTAGTTTGAAGCTGTTGTAGAATGCTGACCTATGACCGTACATAGGCCTAAAACTGTATGAATGGGTTGCAGCCTAATGCTTAGAAAAGTGGGTTTATGACAGAAGAGGGTTTGAATCCCGGACGTGCCCTTGAGTAAGACACCTAACCCCCTACTGCTCTCTGGGCGCTGCCACAGTGGCTGCCCACTGCTCTGGGCATGTGTTCTCACTACCTCGAATAGGTAAAATGCAGTGAATACATTTCCTCTATGCAGGACAATAAAGGATTCAAATTACATTAATTAAATTATTGAAATGAATTATATTAAATGAACCTGAAACCATTGCCAGGTGAAGTGAGATACAGTGGCACCTGTCAGGGTGTTAATGTTACAGCTAAACTATGTGGAATGTGTCAAAATGATCAGCTGCTCTTCGAATTCTCACCCATTCACCAGGTCAGTTTAGGAGAGTCCCTGCTGGAGGCGGAGAGTGTGGAGGACTTGGAGACTCCTGTCAACTGTTTCAGGAAGCTTTTTGGTGCGTCCTGGTACTTTCTGAGTTTAAGGGATTTTTTTAATGGTTATCATGCTTTTGGACATTCATCCCCTCTCCCTCTTTTCTTGTAGTGTGTGATGTCCTTCCACTGATCATCAATAACATGGAGATGCGTCTTCCTGCCAGTCTGCTGCATAAGTACATGCACAAAGCGGCAGAGTTTTACATCGGCTATGTGACGCGAGGCCCCTCCACTGACACACAAATACAGGGTTAGTAATCATTGGTTTTCCAGACTTATACAGTTGTATTCAGTTACAGGAGACACACTGCAGTTGAAATCAATGCTTTCAGATTTAACTCCTGATTTCAGAAGAATCTCCTGATGAAGTTGTTTCCCCTTTGTTTAGCCCTGCCAAGCACTTTTTACAAACCAAGCACTGTTTCGTTTGCTTCGCATTTGAGGACAACTTGTGCATGTTTTTGCCAGTTTACCCTGTGTGCACTTTTTACACTGCAAAACAAAGCACTTTTACTTAAAAAGTAACACGGATGTCTGGTGTTTCATTAAACTATTGAAGGCAGCAGCTTTACTCTCTCTCTCTCTCTCTCTCTCTCTCTCTCTCTCTTTCTCTCTAAGGATCTCAAGAGGTTGCTGGACTTAAGTCTCCAGGAATGGGGCGGGGTCAGCGGTACGTGATTGACGGCTTGTCTGAGAAATCATCAGTGGTGACTGAGCCATGGGAGCGACTGCTGGAGATCGTGAGCATGGTCGGGGCACGGTGCGAATGGCAGGGAGAAAAAGGCTGCAGGTGTGTGTGTTTGTGATGTCAGCATGATATTCCTAGAGAGTTGTTTTTAAAATCAAGTTAAAACCGGAGATATGACTGAAGGAAATATACAATTTTTTGAGAATTTCTCTTTACTTATTCTTTACTTTACTTACTCTTTACTATAATCACTTATAAAGTTACAAGATCAATGCAGATGACCAATCAGCATCATATAAATTAACAGCCTTGTCTGGATCTGAATTATATAATTTTTCCCCTTGATATTATATTAATATAGCAGCACCAAGTATGAAGAAGGTTTATTTAAGATTACTTTATAGTTTTTATGTATTCATTTATTTAGGTACATGAGTGTACTCTGAAGGCCAATTTCTCTGAAGGCCACAAGGCCACAATCTTCAATTGCGCTCTTTTTTTAATGCACTCTCTCTTTCTCTCTCTCTTTCTCTCTGTGGGTGTGGGTGTATGCATTAGGACATACACAGAGCTGCTGCAGCGGGTGAAGGAGTTGTGCCGGTATTTGCCCGGGCTGGAGGGGGAGACTCTGTCCCGCTGCTATAGCCAGATTTTCACCAGTTCCACGCTGGTGCTCTTCCGAAGTGCCCACTTCTATGTCTCTACTGTACAGCCCTCACTCTTTCAGGGTAAGTGTCGCTTTAAAGGCTTTATGGGGGCAGCCATAGCCTAATGGTTAGAGAAGTGGGTTTGTGACCGAAGGGTCCCAGGTTCGATTCTCAGAACCGGACAGCAGACTGAAGTGCCCTTGAGCAAGACACCTAACCCCCAACCGCTCACCATGTACGTCGCTCTGGATAAGAACGTCTGCCAAATGCTGTAAATGTAAAAAAAAAATTTAAAAAAATGCCTAAAGTATTAAACCCTTTATAGTGACATACCTGAAGCCTTACTTGCCTTAGGGATCTGTATGTAGAATATGTCAACACCCTTATTTCTGCCTGATTCTGTAACTTTATTTGGTAGTAGTTATTTTAATTGACATTTACTTGTGATTGTGTGTCTAAGGTCATAACTCTTTAAGCTCAACTCCATGGGTTCTGTTGGAGGACCTTTCAACTGTGTTTAACGAAATTGAGGTGGAGAGATCAAGCGGAAAGCATGCACACAAGAAGCGGAAGCTTGCTGATGGCCGTGAGAAGACCATGGTACGGATCTCCCAGCTTATAGGTCAAGGGTCAAACAACATATGTTATCAAAAAGGCTGTAACCATGTTTCCTGATATGATGTGCTGTGTGTTCTGATGATGGATGTGTGTGTATAGAGTTCTGATGATGAGGATGCTCTGGGTAAAGGACGCGGAAGGCACGTTCTGGTGAACAAGGCAGAGATGCCAGGGTGGGCGGAGACACTAGAACATTTCCGAACAGCAAGAGAGAGCTGGGACCTCTTACACTCCCACGATGCACTTGAATCAGGTGTGTGTGTGTGTGTGTGCGTAATGCAACCAGCCAATCATGGGGAATTAAACAGTCTAGGTTCATTATCATTCATCATTATCATATACAGAATAATGGGTTACATCAGAGATCCGTTCCTCCATTTTTTTTATTGCCGTCAGTTGGAAACATTGGGTAAAAGCCCACAAGCACCTACATAACTCACGTGAAGCACATACAGTACAGTAATGAAGTGAACAATTCCTGACCTTTATACCTGTGGTATACCTATACGTAAATAAAAATAAACAAATAGAGCAAAACACAGCAGTAATTAAGTGAAACAGATTGCTAGCAGAGACAAGACAGAGGACAGATTAAAAAATGGAGTGGTGGCAGAAGTAAACGAGACCTTGCTTGGCGATAAAAAGAGGGGAAACAGGCACCCACGTGATGTTGCATGTATTCATCCGCTCCGCTAGCCAACCTGTTCCCGCACAAACTTTGTTTTTACATAGCAGAGTCCACAACAAAAAAGGGGGAGGGGTGGGCACCATAACCACAAATCATATGTCGAGTGCAACGTAACCCAAAGACCCCGCTGTACACTAGTCAGCCTTAATACCACCTGCCTAATACTGAGTAACATTTTGTACAACAAGGTCCCAAAATTTAGGACCAGACCACTCTTCCTGTGCATCAGTGGGCATTGGGTGCCCATGACCCAGTTGTCTTTTATCAGGCCACTTTTTGAAGGTACAACCTACTGCAGACCCCCACAAGGCGTGCTGTGTTAGAGATGCTCTAGCCATCACAGAACCACCCTCAGTTCCTTAAGGTCCTGCTTCCAGTGCATACATTTTAAGAACAAACTGTTCACTTGCTGCTTAATATATGCCATCTCCCTAACAGGTGCCTCTGTAATGAAATAACTAGATAACCAGTGTTATGCACCCTCACTGTCAGCCGTAATATTATTTCGGATTTTGTGACCACAGTGATTGAAACCAGACTTCTGTATTTCATAATCATCTTTTAAATTGACTCACATCATGGTATTTTGTTGTTTTAATCTAAGCCATGTGTTGAATGGATAAAAAATGTAGTAATTTTGCTAGTTATTTTGATTTATAAATTAGCTTTATATTCTCCCTCACTAGTCATGTTATGTATCTGGTATATTTTGTACTAAAATAAACAAATCCACTTGTGGAGACATTTGAACTCTGCATCAAATTGTATTTGGTTTGAGATGGAGATTTACGTTGTCTGGCTGCTCTATATTTTTGACTGTGTGCTACCCTGTGATGGTACACTCCTGTCCAAGGTGTACACTGGCCTGTTATCAGCTGCTCTCCACTACCCATGATGGATCAAACACTTTTGAAAAGTAAATGGATGGAAGATAAGGTCAGATGAGATTAGGCTTTATTGTCCCACATGGGGAAATTGCATTATTATAGCTATAGTAAGGGCAAGATTGTGCAATCAAGAAGATAAATAATGGGAAAGTTAAAATCTACATATTTAACTATTTAATTGCACATTAAATGCATTACATGTAAAAATGTTAACTGTGTAATGCCGTCCCACGTTTGCTGTTTAAACTGTATTGTTCTATTGTATTGCTCAGAGATTGGACTACAGAACTCAGACTAACTTGGGTATTGTGGGCACAGCATCTGTCTAGTGAAGGAGCTGCTCAGTGCTGTCAGAGTGCTCTGCATGGGCAGGTAGATGTTTATGAGTAAGGGTTAGAATTTAGCCACTATTCTCTGGTCACCCACTACCTCTACTGGATCAAGGGGGCACCACAGAACAGAGCTGGACTTTCTTATTAGCCTATTCCAATTTTTATTCCCAAACGGACCTGAGTCTCCACAGCAGATACAGCTTGTTTTGTCCTTTTTTGTAAAAGGCATCAGTATTATGAGTCCAGTCCAGTGTTTAGGTGAATAACCAGGGATCTTTTTTTTTAAAAATCCACATCCATTCCCTGGATATTCACCTGTAATGGTGGAGAGTGATTGTTCCTGACTAGATCCAGCACCAGCTCCTTTGTTTTTCCTCACATTTACCTGGAGGTGGTTTGCAGAGGTGTTTGTTTCATGAGTGTGAAGCCACAGAACACTTACTATGATTACTGATTTTTAATATTAATTCTCTTGCAGAGTTCAATAAGATATGCTTGGCTTGGAAGACGGAGGGCTGGCTGTGGTTCAGAATATTCCTCACCGACATGATCATATATCAGGTATGCTCTTATTAGAGACTGACTGTATATATATGTTTATATTGTAAAGAACTGATACAAGGAGCCTTAAGCATCAGCCACAATATAGATTTGCAGTTCATGTCCCCTTGTCAAAAAATTATAAATATGGATGATCACATTTTTTTCCCACCAAGTCCAATTTAAGTCCTTTATTGTTCACTGTTTCCTGATGCAAAGTCCTGATCTGTTTTAGATTACATTTTCACAGTGCCGTCTTAGAGTACATTCTTTTTTTTTTTTTTTATTCAGTTTACATATATACTTCATAACTGCCATTGAATTCTCATATTGTCCCACAGAATAACACGGACACGTTTCTTGTCTATTTCCCAAGTGCCCTGATTACAACTGCCTGTTTTATATGTTCTGCTGTATGCTTTAATACCACAAGCTTTAAATGAAATAAGTGATTAATCTACAGCAGTGGTTCTTAACCGGGGTTCGATCTAACCCTAGGGGTTCGGCAGAGCCTCCGCCGCGGAGGTCCGGACACACACGAATTATCGTGTAAATTTGTGATGACACGCCCCT